>CAJGYO010000014.1:18355453-18541252 GCA_904845875.1 Miscanthus lutarioriparius | reverse complement strand
AATATAGTACATAATTGTTCATTGATCATTGGCGATTTGGATACGTAATCGTTCATTGTTGTAGCTTTAGCAGAATATATTCTCAATGGTCGTATTTTATATATCAGTGATCTGCCTGCTAATACTCTGCTATTTCTCATTGGGTATTCCAATAGAGTTAAGTCACTCATATATTTTCACCGCCTTTTTAAGATGCTTTGGTCACTCCTTCAAATGTTTAGAAGCTATTAGTCGTATAACCTGTTACTTTGTTGGCTCAAACTTCTTGATAAACATTATAAAATTTTGTAAATTATGTTTCACTGAACCCACTTTGTACTCTATCCTCTGTAGGCTGGTGCTGATGTGATTTTTGTAAGTCCAACTGCTGAACTGTGTTGAAACTGAGCGTAGTTGAAGATGGCTTAACTGATCTGCCAGGGTTCTCGTTGGAGGCTGAGTCAACCCTAATATTCCTGGATGGGGTAACTATGGCTATTTTCTCTCCCTCATGCCGTTTCTTTACTTTGTAGGTTTGGTTATGGAGTGTACAATCTCAATTCCCTTTGCATATCTGATAGCTGGGCAGTAGAATAAAAACCAAGGTCTGTCAGATTCCCGAGCTAGTTTCACTCCCCTTAAAATCTTTCATGCTGTTTGTAAGGTATTTTCAACAATCAGTCATTAGCTTTTGTTTTCTGATCGTGACAGCATAAGTGGTGCCAGTATGTGGAGGTCCAGAGCATATCAGAATTATTCTGCTATTTGAAATAAAAGCTTGTCTAGGCACATGTACTATGGGTCTTGATTGGTTTGTCTGCACAACCCCTTCTCCGGTCTCCGATAATGCAAAATAGTACTTGATTGGTCACTGCACTATCCTCAAAGCAGTGCTGATCTGCATCCCACTATTCACCTCGAATTCAAGCGTATCCACTCTGCAAAACTGGATAGCACCGCACTGTGCGGTGGCCTTGCACCTGCAATTGCAGCCCACATGCACCCGCAAGCCTGCAGCGGCTCCCGTGAGATAGGATTAACCCCGCGTCTCCCTCCTCTGCCCCCCGCGTATCCACTCTGCATGTCTATTTCTGGAATATGGAGTTAGCTGTTTGCACAAAAGCACCTGCCTGCATATGTGCATTCTATTTTAAGACCTTTTTGGTAAATTGAGTTAGCTGTACATGTACTAATTCCGCTGTTTGCATGTCTGAAGACAACACTTGTGAAGTGTATGGGTAGGACATGGCTGTTGCTGGCAGCTTGCAGTATAAAAAACACTTGTGTTTTTTTTTTTTTTTTTACCATTTCCTCAGTTGCAGTAATACAAAAAGCCTAGGAACACTTGTGAAGTCAAGCTAGAGACAGATTAAGAAGGGGGTGAGATACACCTGAGGTAACCTGGACAACACTTGTGCAGTCAACCAAATACACACGTTTGTACTCCCCTGTGCCTAGCGCATACGGAAAACCAATCACGTGCGCAATTGTGTATACACACCCATATCCAGTCCAACCAAACAACTGCAAGTTGCATTGCCTAATGCAGAATAAGGGCATGCAGCGTAGGGATCTATGTGCTATGCAAGCTAATGTGAGTAACTAATCAGACCCTATAATTTCCAGCACTTGATCATTGACTGGATCTTTAAGATGGAGTGTTTTTAGTTTTCCTTCAAATTCTACTCTATGTATTTAACGATATATAGGACTATCAATGACATTGCTATGAATTCATGAATGTCTTATTTTTTTTCCAAAAGAAGTTACGAGGAAAAAGAAGCTGTACTGTTGATATCCTTTTATCACCTTTCATGCTGGACTATGTTACCACTTCCATTTTTGTCATTTTAATGCAGAATGGCAGACTCCCAATCATGCTACCAGCTACTCGTGAGAAACGTGGAGCTTGTCGAGATTCTACTTCCTCAGACAAAGCCAATTCCATCTGTGCCAGACTGGACTGTTGATGGGATTATCAGAGCTATGAAATTGATACAGTCGTCCGAGCCTCAGGTATGTTAGCACACTTATCGAAAGCTTTCTTAGTTAACAGACAAACACATGCATGATTAAGTGAATTCATGATTTGAATATAGGAGCAAAATTTTGCTGACTGTACTATTTATCATGCTGTTGGAACCTCTTGTATGTAACTGAACATGTGGCATCATGTTTAGGAGTTGGTGGAAAAACGATTAGCTGATGCCAAGTCACAAGGAAAGGAAGCGTTTGCAGATGGGCGCTATGTGGCTGCCGCCTACTACTATATGCAGGTATATCCTTGAACCAAAAAATAATGCATTGTTTGCTTGTTGGGATAATATAGTACATTGCACTGTAGATATGTAGTTCTGAAATATCACAATACTCAGGAAACATGGACTCACTTTTCATTTTGCCTTGAAATGAAATGGCAGAAACAATCAAACTAGTGTTGACAGAAGCTGCTGAATCAATTTACTGTGATTCAACCGAACCCTGGGATAACTTGAGTCCTCAACGATTTGTTCATGCAGGCAAAGAGATTGATCCGCATGACGCCACCGTATTCTCCAACCTGAGCCTATGCTGGTTTGCGGCTGAGAGAAGGGAACAAGCTTTGGCATACGCTCGGCAATGCAAAAAGCGTTGCGTCCTGATTGGTCCAAGGCATGGTACCGTGAGGGCATAGCTCTCAGCTTCCTCGAGGTAGCTGCATTACATTGAATCAGCCTTCCAATGAACCTATCTAGTCTCTGCACCCGTAATGGTCTCACTGTATTGTCAATCTCGATCCACAGGACTACAATAGAGCGGTCAATGCGCTCCATGAAGCGCTGAAACTTGACCCTGCAAGCAACGAGATCAAGGAAGCATTAAGGTAGGTAGTGGTGCTCTCATTTGGCACCATCTGTTACATGTTTTTTTCACCCCAGTGGTTACCCTAAGCAAGAGTCGGCATCCATTGGGGCAGGGACATTTGAACCCCAGGCCTTGGGTACGGCTTTCGTGGTGTGTGATTTGAATGGCACTCTTATTAGGTTTTTTGATTGTTAAAACCTGCAGAGAGGCCGTGGAGGCACACTTGAACTCCTTGTTCAATGGAGAGGACCCCTGAGCGGCTACTTCAATTCCCTTCACATATCGTCTTGCATTCCTAACACTGTGCGGCTGATGCTAAATGTTGCCAAAATGTGCTGCGGCATGGACCAACTAGTTTAGTATTATTTGCTCTTTTGCAAGATCATTTTGTGGCTTTCAGTACGTAAGCTTATTAGCCAGGAAAGCATGCATATTGATGGACTGGATCGTTGATCTTGCACTCTATATATTCACATATTGTAGACTGTAGATGTGTTCCAGGAATATGGACTTATTATTAGCGGTCAGGGGCACTAGTTATGTGCTAATGCATGTTATTTCGTTGAAATTGGGGGGTACCGCATTTGCAGGCTTGTCGATCAACATACAAGCCTCTGGTGTGGTCTTTTGTTTACAGTAAGCAAATTGTGGAGTATGCACACTGCATATTCCTTTTATTTTCCCTTGCGAACAACATAATCTGGGGATTGTTCTTGTCTGCTATTCGGAATTTCCATTTCTTGTGGCAAGCACAGTTCCCTGAGGGCCCATGTTGTTACGTGGATGCTAGGATTGAGAGGAGAGAGTCGAGGGAGCGACGGCGGCTGATGTGCTACAGTACCGCGGGTACTGTTCACGTCTAGGGCTGCGAGGGAGAGAGAGCCGTCCAAGGGCGCTTGTCCACGGCCGGGCAAGAGTAAGGTTTCCTTCTTAATTCTTGCTTATTAGATTGATACATCTCTCATTATATAGAGAGGTTTGACTTGGCCCTAAGCAAGCGACTAATTAACTCCTAATGGGCTAGAGCCCAATAGGCCCTCGACTCCTCGGCACACATGTCGTGTTGGGCTAGGCTGTATTCGAGGACTGGGCGAGCTAAGCAAATCCACGTGGACCAGACAGTCCAACTCGGGTTCCTGCCAACCGGCACAAATAAGCAGCACCACGGCACGGATCCTCCGCCTGTTCCTGTCTCAAACGGAGGAAATTCCTAAAGGCGCCTGTTCGGTTATAGCGTACGACGGCGGGAACCCTTCCGAGCTTATATTTTTAGGGAAGAAAGCTTATATAAATTCATGAACGAATCCTGCTTGAAAACTGTTCCTGGGGTCATTCCCGGGGGAAGTGAACGGGCCTAACCGATGTCTGAGTTTACAGCTAATGTATCACCACACACAAAGAACACCGTACGACACGCCAACAGAAGAGTGGAACAATTTGAGTTTTTTTTCAGGGGGGCAGACGGAACAATTTGAGTTTGGTGCTGTCCAAACAGTACCGCTGCATTTTCTCGTTCTATCATCCTTTTATGTATATTCAACTAATACTAGCGTCCTCACGTTCAAGCGCTGCGCAGAATGTCTGGCAGTGCTTTCATGGCCCCACGGCTGCTGCTTGTTGTTGCCTTACGACTTGCTGCTGCTGGGTTACATATGCTGCTATTGCCCGCGCTTTTGCTGGAGGAGAGCATGTGCATGGGGCCCGCCTAGCTGCATGTTAGAGAGAGGATGGGAGCACAGCGAGCATACCCTTGTTGACCCCAAATGCATGCTCCACAATGGGGGACCAAGCCGGGTGGTGCTGGGACGTCTGGCTCTGCGTCCGTTGGGTGTTGGTTCGCTCTGGCGCTCTGAAAGGTCCTAATGGCTAGAGGAGGGTGAATAGCCTAATAAAAATTTCTACAACAGCACTTAACAAAAGGATTAGACAATTATGAGGCGAGAAGCGGAGTTTGCGCTAGCCTACTCAAAATGCAAGCCACCTACCACAATTCTAGTTTAGGTAGAATCTATTCACACAATAGCTATGCTACACTATTCTATGTTAGTGTGCTCTCAAAGGCTAACTAAAGAGCCACACTAACCAAACTAACAAGCTCTCACTAGTTACACTAAAGAGCTTGACAACTAGTTTCTTGATAATGTAAAGAGAGTGATAAGAAGGTTATACCGTCGTACGAGTAAGGAACCAATCAATCACAAGGATGAATTACAATGAAGATCAATCACCTCGAATCAATGATGAGCACAATGATTTTTTACCGAGGTTCACTTGCTTCTTCGAGCAAGCTAGTCCTCATTGTGTATGATACACTCACTTAGAGGTTCACACGCTAATTGGCTTCACACGCCAAACCCTCAATAGAGTGCCGCACAACCAACACAAGATGAGGATCACACAAGCCACGAGCAATCCACTAGAGTACCTTTTGACGCTCCACCGGGGAAAGGTCAAGAACCCCTCACAATCACCACGATCGGAGCCGGAGACAATCACCACCCTCCGCTCAACGATCCTTGCTGCTCCAAGCCGTCTAGGTGGCAGCAACCACCAAGAGTAACAAGCGAAATCCGCAGCGAAACACAATTACCAAGTGCCTCTAGATGCAATCACTCAAGCAATGCACTTAGATCACTCCCAATCTCACAAAGATGTTTAATCTATGGTGCAAATGAGTGGGAGGGCTTTGGCTAAACTCACAAGATTACTATATCAATGCAAATGGCCAAGAGGAGTGAGCTTGAACCGGCCATAGGGCTTAAATAGAAGCCCCCACGAAATAGAGCCGTTGTACCCCTTCACTGGGTACTGATCGGGCTGACCGGACGCTGGTCCTCAGCGTCCGGTCGCCTGAAGGCGGCCACGTGTCACCTGCGTTCAACTGTGAACGTTTGATCTCAACGGTCGAAATGTTGATCGGACGCTCCGACAGAGCTGACCGGACGCTGAACGTTTACAGTAAGGGTCCAAAACCAGTTTTTGCCGACCGGACGCGTCCGGTCATGCTTGACCGGACACAGCCCAGCGTCCGGTGCTTAACCCTCACTACTGTGCCGTCCGACCACTCGACCGAACGCAACCTTTCAGCGTTCGGTCGCAGAGCGACCCAGCGTCCGGTCAGTTGACTGACGCCAGCATCATTGCGACCAACTCCATTTCACTTCTAACTTCTTCACCCTTGCTCAAATGTGCCAACCACCAAGTGTATCACCTTGTGCACATGTGTTAGCATATTTTCACAAATATTTTCAAGGGTGTTAGCATTTCACTAGATCCTAAATGCATATGCAATGAGTTAGAGCATCTAGTGGCACTTTGATAACCGCATTTCGATACGAGTTTCTCCCCTCTTAATAGTACGGCTATCAATCCTAAATGTGATCACACTCTCTAAGTGTCTTGATCACCAAAACAAAATAGCTCCTACAAAATATACTTTTGCCTTGAGCTTTTTGTTTTTCTCTTTCTTCTTTCCAAATCGAAGCACTTGATCATCACCATGCCATCATCATCATCATGCTATGATCTTCATTTGCTTCACCACTCGGAGTGTGCTACCTATCTCATGATCACTTGATAAATTAGGTTAGCACTTAGGGTTTCATCAATTCACCAAAACCAAACTAGAACTTTCAATCTCTCCCTTTTTGGTAATTGATGACAACCCTTATACAAAGATATGAATTAAAATTCAATTGAATCCATGTTGCTTGTTCAAGCATATTTACCATGTGTAAAATGATATGGACAAGTTTCATGAATCCTAAATTGTAGCAATTGCTTCCCCTACATATGTGCTAAGAGTTTGTATTGAAGCTTGCACATATGCTTAGATAGGAAATGTACGAGACAATGTCTACCAAATGATGCTAAGGTATAAAAGATGAACCTTTAAAGTGTGATACCAATCGGAGTGCACCATTATACCATCCTTAGCACCATAGTTAGCTTGATACCACTTGGAAACAACACTTTGGAAATGAAATCATTAGTTGTCATATGCATGCTAGTTTTTTATTTCATCATTTCAAGTTTACAACTAGCATTCATCACACAAGCATGGATATTTAAAATTTAAAACTTGTGTCATGCAAGCAAACATATAAAATGCACATTCAAATGCACCATACAAGTTCATGAGCTTGCTCCCCCTACTTGTGTGCTCAAAATTTTAATTGATTACTTTCCTTTGTCATATCTTTCCCCCTATGTCAAGTTCTCCCCTTTTGTTGTCTTTTCACTATCTTAGTACACTAATATCTTCGTTTTTCTCCCCATGTACTAATATCTTTGTTTCTCTCCCTCTTTGTCATCAATGACCACAAAGGTTCAAAATATAGGTAGGTTGAGATTATCAATGTCAATCAATGGGGTGAGGATCATTTTCTCAAATTTGGTTCAAACTAGAATATTTGCCAAAGATATTTAACTCGGTTTAATCCAAGGACAAGCTTCTTCACACCTCCAAATAAGGGTTATCTTGTACCATGTTGAGTTAAACACTTAGAGCTCATTTTCTAGATTAAACACTAGGTTTACAAGCCCACAAACATGTCATATGCTATCACTAGATCAAGTCAAGCATAGAAGCAATAGTGATACCATATAAACATCAAATTTATTTGGTTTTCATGAATGAGCCTAATAAAATAGAGAGATGACTAGATGCACTAAACATGTCCTTAGCAAGGATGTATGACATGCCAATCAACTTTTACCTTGGATTGCTCGAAGGAGAGGCATGTCATATAAGTGGGGGTGCATCAACACATATTTGAGAAATCTAATATGTTCAACTCATTCCTTAGCTTGCAAAATCTTTTCTCATCTAATGGCTTGGTGAATATATCGGTAAGTTGATCTTCGGTGCCTACACTCTCAATGCAAATATTCCCTTTTTGTTGGTGATCTCTTATGAAATGGTGGAGGACATCAATGTGCTTTGTTCTTGCATGTTGCACCGGATTGTTGGTCAACTTGATTGTACTTTCATTGTCACATAGCAATGGCACTTTCTTGAACTTGATTCCAAAGTCACTCAAAGTGGCCTTCATCCAAAGTATTTGTGCACAACAACTACCGGCGGATATGTATTCGGAGCGGTGGTTGATAATGCAACACTATTTTGCTTCTTTGATGACCATGAAATAAGTGATCTTCCCAACAATTGACATGTGCCCGAGGTGCTCTTCCTTTCAACCTTGCATCCCGCATAATCCGAGTCAGAATAACCAACTTGCTCAAACTTAGCTCCTTTGGGATACCACAAACCAACATTTGGTGTATGCTTCAAGTACCTCAATATCCTCTTTGTAGCCTTCAAATGACTTTCTATTGGTGAGGCTTGAAATCTTGCACACATGCATACACTAAACATGACATCCGACCTTGATGCGGTCACATAGAGTAGGCTTCCAATCATAGACCGATACAACTTTTGATCCACCATATTTCCACTTGCATCACTATCCAAGTTGCTATTGATTCCCATTGATGTGTTAATGACTTTACTATCACTCATGCCAAACTTCTTGATCATGTCCTTGATATACTTGCCTTGACTCACAAATGTACCATTCTTCAATTGCTTGATTTGAAGACCAAGGAAGTAACTCAACTCTCCGATCATGGACATTTCAAACTCATTAGCCATCATCTTTCTAAACTCATCATAAAAATCTTGATTGCTTGATCCAAATATGATGTCATCAACATAGATTTGCAACACAAATAAATCTTTTCCAATCTTCTTGATAAAAAGAGTGGTGTCAACCTTGCCCATCATGAACCCTTTAGAGAGTAGGAAGTCTCTCAATCTCTCATACCATGCTCTAGGTGCTTGCTTCAAGCCATACAATGCCTTCTTCAACTTGTACACATGGTCGGGCTTCTTGTCATCTTCAAAACCGGATGGTTGCTCAACATATACTTCTTTATTGATGTAACCATTGAGAAATACACTCTTAACATCCATTTGATAGAGCTTGATGTTGTGGGCACAAGCATAGGTTAGCAAGATTCTAATTGCTTCCAATCTAGCAACCGAGGCATATGTTTCTCCAAAGTCAAGACCTTCAACTTGTATATAGCCTTGTGCTACCAATCTTGCTTTGTTCCTTACTACTATCCCATCTTGATCTTGCTTGTTTCTAAAGACCCATTTGGTTTCAATCACATTGTGTCCCTTTGGTCTCTCTACTAATTCTCAAACTTGATTTCTTGTGAAGTTATTCAATTCTTCATGCATAGCATTCACCCAATCAACATCTTTCAATGCTTCATCTATCTTCTTTGGTTCAATGGATGACACAAATGAGAAATGTTCACAAAATGATTCCAATCTTGACCTTGTTTGTACACCTCTTGAAATATCACCAATGATAGTGTCCAATGGATGATCCCTTGCAACATTGGTTGGTTGGAGGATTGGAACTTGATTGCTTGCATTTGCTTGATCATTAGGTTGAGATGATATACTAGCCACTTGATTTTGTCCATTATCATGAGAACCACTTGTACTAACTTGAGTTGTATCATCTTGCACATTTGAGTTGGAGAGCACTTGCACTTGATCATCTTCATCATCATTCACTTGCCTAGGCCTCAATTCACCAACATCCATGTTCTTCATGGCATTTGAAAGTTAAATGCCTCTAACATCTTCTAAGTTCTCATTCTTACTTGTGAACCCTTGGTTTCATCAAATTCAACATCATGAACTTCCTTAAGAGTACCACTATCCAAATTTCAAACTCTATATGCTTTGCTTGTAGTGGAATAACCAAGTAGAAATCTTTCATCACATTTCTTATCAAACTTGCCCAATCTAGTGTCTTTCTTCAAGATATAGCATTTGCAACCAAAGATCCGAAAATATGCAATGTTGGGCTTTTACCATTCAAGAGCTCATATGGTGTCTTCTCTTTCAATCGGTGACAATAGAGGCGGTTGCTACAATAGTAAGCCCGTGTTGATAGCTTCGGCCCAAAAAAAGATTGACTCACTCACTAAGCATAAACCTTGTCATATCAATGAGTGTTCTATTCTTTCTTTCAACAAGGCCATTTGATTGTGGAGTGTACTTGGCGAGAATTAATGTCTAATTCCGAATTCATCACACAACTCATCAATTCTAGTATTCTTGAACTCACTACCATTGTCACTTCTAACTCTCTTGATGGTTGTTTCAAACTCATTGTGAATGCCCTTGACAAATGATTTGAATGTTGCAAATACATCACTTTTGTCTACTAAAAAGAATACCCATGTGTATCTAGTGTAGTCATCCACTATCACAAAGCCATATTTGTTTTCACCAATGCTAGTATATTGTGTTGGCCCAAACAAATCCATGTGCAATAACTCAAATGCTTTACTAGTGCTCATCATGCTTTTCTTAGGATTGGTGCTTCTAACTTGTTTTCTGGCTTGACAAGAGCTACAAAGCTTATCCTTCTCAAACACAACATCTTTCAAGCCTCTAACCAAGTTATGCTTAACCAATCAATTCAATTGTTTTATTCCAACATGACCAAGCCTTCTATACTATAACCAACCCATGCTAGACTTAGTGAACAAGCATGTAGATAATCTAGCTTCACTAGCATTGAAATCAACCAAGTATAGATTCTCATATCTAAAGCCTTTGAAGATCAAGTTAGAGCCATCTACACTTATGATCTCTACATCATCTACCCCAAATATGCATTTGAATCCAAGATCACACAATTGAGCCACGGATAGCAAATTAAAGTTCAAGCTCTCTACTAGCAACACATTGGATATGCTCATGTCATTGAATATTGCAATCTTACCAAGCCCTTTGACCTTGCCTTTGCCATTGTCACAAAATGTGATACTATCATAACCATCATTGCCATTGGTGTTGATTGAGTTGAACATTCTTGCATCACCGATCATGTGTTGAGTGCACCCACTATCAAGAACCTAATGCCTTCCTCCGGCTTTATAATTGACCTACAAAAGAAGATCAATACTTTTTAGGTACCCAAACTTACTTGGGTCCTTGAAGGTTAGTTACTAAGCTCTTTGGTACCCAAATGACTTTCTTCTTTGAGCCCGTCCATGGTTTACCAATGAACTTAGCCTTCACACCATTTGTACCCTTAGTAAGCATATAACATGAATCAAACTTAAGGGAGGATACATTAGCATTTTTGCTCTTGTTGGTGCATTCATGCTCTTTATGACCCACGTGCTTGCAACTAATGCAAAACCGACCATTGTTCTTCACAAAACTAGTCTTGTGAGGAGCAAAGGCCGCTTTGCCTTTCTTGGGGTATAGTCCAATCTCTCTTTATAGAGAAGCTCTTTAGCTACCCAAGCACATAAGAAAGCGGTCCTCACCACCATAGGCCTTAGCCAAAGTGTGAGTGAGCTTGTTAACCTCTTTCTTGAGATTCTCATTCTCAACCACCAGTGAGGCATCACATGTGAGACCATCACCACTAGATGAGGTGTAGTGAAAGTACTACAAGAAGGGTTAGTAGAAGGAGCAATGATAGGCATATAGTGACTCATCAATTATATCACAAGTTAAACCTACATCACAAGTATCAACATGCTTCTTTTTGTTTTGCTCATCAAGCAAAGAGGAATGAGCCTTTTCAAGCTTTTTGTGAGCTTTGCCAAGCTTCTCATTGGCTTCCTCTAGCCTCTTATGAGATGCATTGAGCTCATCAAAGGCTTTCTTAAGGGCTTTTAGTTCCTTACGCAAACTTTTGTATTCCCTTCTCTTGATATCAAAGTGTTCTCTAGCATCTTCTAGCATGTCGAATAATTCATTCTTAGTAGGTTCATCATTATCACTATCACTATCATTTTCATTTTCATTGTCATCATCATGTTCTTCATCACTTTCATCATCACAAGTTTGTACCTTAGTGGCCTTAGCCATGAAGCATGATGAAGAGTCGAAGAGAGAAGGCTTTTCATTGATGGCAATGCTTGCTAGAACCTTCTTCTTGGTGGTCTTGTGATCATCACTATCATCATCATCATCACTTGAGAAAGCATCACTATCCCAAGTGACCACATATGAACCACCCTTCTTCTTCTTGAAGGCCATCATGTCCTTCTTCTCTTTCTTTTCCTTCTTGTCCTTCTTCTTGTTCTTTTTATTGTCATCATCATTGTCACTATTGTATGGACATTGAGCAACAAGATGATCTTTGCTTCCACACTTGAAGCATCTTCTTGACTCTTTCTTGTTCTTGGATGAAGACTTCTTTCTTCTAGCACGATAGCCCTTCTTCACCATGAACATGCCAAATCTCTTAACAAAGAGAGCCATCTTCTCATCATCATCATCATCCCATGAATCATCCTCTTCACTTGATGTTTCTTGCTTGGTTTTGCCCTTGGATGATGTGGCCTTGAATGCCACGCTCTTCTTGTCATCCTTCTTCTCATCTTTCTTCTCCCTCTTTTCTTTCTTCTCATCATTATCTCTATATATATCATCGGTCATTATGTCTCCCAACACTTGGTTTGGTGTCATGGTGTCCAAACCACTTCTCACTAGAATAGTGACCAATGTTCCAAATCTTGAAGGCAAACATCTCAAGAACTTGTGGAAGAAGTCCTTATCCTTCACCTCTTCTCCAAGTGCTTTGAGATCATTGACAAGCACTTGAAGTCTATGGAACATCTCCGGCACACTCTCATCCTCCTTCATCTTGAAGCTTACAAACTTCTCTTTGAGAATGTATGCCTTTGCACCCTTCACGGCTTGAGTACCCTCAAATGATTCTTCCAACTTCTTCCAAGCCTCATGAGCCATCTCAATATTCTTGATTTGCTCAAATGTTCTCTCATCAATTGCATCATGAATAGCACTTAGAGCAATGTCATTGTTTTGGAGAAGCACTTCTTCGGCCGCAGTGGGATTCTCCGGATCCTCAATCTCAATTTTGGTTTCTACCACCTTCAACACTCTTCTATTGATTGACTTGATATGTGTGGTCATCTTTGATTTCCAATATAGATAATTTGTGCCATCAAATTGGGGTGGCTTCTTGGTGTTATTGATTTGAGCCATTTTTACACCGAAGGTTGTTAAGCCTCAAATCACGGTGACCTCGGCTCCGATACCACTTGAAAGGTCCTAATGGCTAGAGGGGGTGAATAGCCTAATAAAAATTTCTACAACAACACTTAACAAAAGGATTAGACAATTATGAGGCGAAGCGAGTTTTGTGCTAGCCTACTCAAAATGCAAGCCACCTACCACAATTCTAGTTTAGGTAGAATCTATTCACACAATAGCTATGACACTATTCTATGTTAGTGTGCTCTCAAAGGCTAACTAAAGAGCTACACTAACCATACTAACAAGCTCTCACAACTAGTTACACTAAAGAGCTTGACAACTACTTTACGGTAATGTAAAGAGAGTGATCAAGAAGGTTATACCGTGTTGTCGAGGAAGGAACCAATCAATCACAAGGATGAATTACAATGAAGACCAATCACCTCGGAATCAATGATGAGCACAATGATTTTTTTACCGAGGTTCACTTGCTTGCCGGTAAGCTAGTCCTCGTTGTGGCGATACACTCACTTGAAGGTTCACGCGCTAATTGGCTTCTGCGCCAAACCCTCAATAGGGTGCCGCATAACCAACACAAGATGAGGATCACACAAGCCACGAGCAATACACTAGAGTACCTTTTGGCGCTCCACGGAGAAAGGTCAAGAACCCTCACAATCACCACGATCGGAGCCGGAGACAATCACCACCCTCCGCTCAACGATCCTTGCTGCTCCAAGCCGTCTAGGTGGCGGCAACCACCAAGAGTAACAAGAGAAATCCCATAGCGAAACACAATCACCAAGTGCCTCTAGATGCAATCACTCAAGCAATGCACTTGAATCACTCCCAATCTCACAAAGATGTTTAATCTATGATGCAAATGAGTGGGAGGGCTTTGGCTAAGCTCATAAGGTTGCTATGTCAATGCAAATGGCCAAGAGGAGTGAGCTTGAATCGGCCATGGGGCTTAAATAGAAGCCCCCACGAAATAGAGCCATTGTACCCCTTCACTGGGTACTGATCGGGCTGACCGGACGCGGTCCTCGGCGTCCGATCGCTGATAATGCCACGTGTCACCTGCGTTCAACAGTGAACGTTTGATCTCAACGGTCGAAATGTTGATCGGACGCTCCGATAGAGCTGACCGGACGCTGAACCCTCGGCGTCGATTGCGTTACGATAAGGGTCCAAAACCAGTTTTTTGCCGATCGAGCGTGTCCGGTTATGCTTGGCCGGACACGCCCCAGTCTGCTTAACCCTCACTCATCAGGCCCGTTCGACCACTCGACCGGACGCAGCCTTTCAGCGTCCGGTCGCAGAGCGACCCAGCGTCCGGTCAGTTGACCGACGCCAGCATCATTGCGACCAACTCCATTTCACTTCTAACTTCTTCACCCTTGCTCAAATGTGCCAACCACCAAGTGTATCACCTTGTGCACATGTGTTAACATATTTTCACAAATATTTTCAAGGGTGTTAGCATTTCACTAGATCCTAAATGCATATGCAATGAGTTAGAGCATCTAGTGGCACTTTGATAACCGCATTTCGATACGAGTTTCACCCCTCTTAATAGTACGGCTATCAATCATAAATATGATCACACTCTCTAAGTGTCTTGATCACCAAAACAAAATAGCTCCTACAAAATATACCTTTGCCTTGAGCTTTTTGTTTTTCTCTTTCTTTTTTCCAAATCGAAGCACTTGATCATCACCATGCCATCATCATCATGCTATGATCTTCATTTGCTTCACCACTCGGAGTGTGCTACCTATCTCATGATCACTTGATAAATTAGGTTAGCACTTAGGGTTTCATCAATTCACCAAAACCAAACTAGAGCTTTCACGCTCTACATGCGCGCGCATGCACTTTGACTAGGAGTGCTCGACCATTTGGGCCTTTGTCCGTCCATTACGTGCACGTCCGACTATTGGAGCTGGCTCGCATGACAGAGATAGGCAACGTTGGATGGGTGGGTACCGAGCTTGCGTGCCTGCGAGTCAGAGCGCGTGGGGAGCAGCACCTCTGCAACATACTAAAACTAGGTGAAACAATTGAAACATACATTTGCAACATATGTATAACCACTACAACATATGCAACATACATCTGAAATAGTTGAAACATTTAGAACATACACATGCAACATGCGTGTATAGCCACTACAACATATGCAACATCCAAATTAGACAGCTAAAACATTTGGAAAACACACTTGTAACGTACGGGTATAGCCACTACAACATATGCAACATTTGATGAAACGCTTGCAACATATGTTTGAAAAAGCTAAAACATTTAAAACATACACTTGCAACATACGTGTATAGTCATCGCAATATACGCAACACCAGATCTACTTTTGCGGAATCCAAATGAAATATATGCAATATATATCTAAAATGCATCAAATATTCGGCTGCAACATGTGCTCATCTACTTGCTGCCGCTCAATGATGACTCGTTGACGCGGGCATGGGGGAGCGCAGCGTGAGGCGCGGGTGACGCGTGGCGCGAGGCACGAGCGGGGTGTGCGGCACGAGGCGGGTCTACCGTGAGGATTCGGGGCGTGAGGCGCAGAAGCATGCGGCACGAGACGGTTCCGTCCCGGTGGAAACGTCTAGATTTTTTTAATATAGACCGGTCAGACCTGGTCCGCAGGCCAGCGAAAACGCGCGTCCGATCCGCCGAACGCTAGGTAGAAAACTGAAAGGAAGGCGCAAGGAGGGCTTTTACAGGCCATGACTAGTGCCGCGTCCCTTCCCACGACGCACGACGGGTGAGCACGCACGCCCTTCACTCTGGCATGCACGGCCTTATCTAGTTCGTGGCTGGCGCATGCTAAAAATTAGCTGGACACGCTAACTACGAAATAGAACTAAACTAATCTACTCAGTTCTAAATTATTTAACGGTTTACTTTTTTTAATACATTACTTTTATTATATATATCTAAGCATAATGTATATCTAAGTTAAAAACCTTATATATACAACAGAAATCTCAACCGTCACAGTCTAACCTTGCACAAGAATAGAGATTTTATCACAGTTTGGCACAGTTCAATTTCACCAGTCAAAAGCTTTAGCTCAACGAACAACTCTACTGGTAGAGCTTAGCGAACCGTTTGGCAAAACGGCTTATGCTCAAAACAATAAAATGACTACAATTCCCTTAGCTTTTCTTTTCCTCTTCTTTTTCCTCGTCTCCTCACAGGTCTCTCTCTCTCTCCTTCCCCTGCTTGCCTTATCTCTTTCCTTATCTCCTCATGAGTCTCGACGCTCTCTGCATGGCAGCTTTCGTTGCACAGGTGGCAAAGGCGAGCCTCGGTGGCCGTGCCCCAGAGCCTGAGCCCCAACAGCCACGAGCACTGGCGGCGCGAGCTTGCGCGCTCTCTCCGCAAGCAGGGCAAATGCGGCTTTCGTCCCTGCTAGGGCCCACATGTGAGAGCCGATAAAGCTATAAAAGCTACTATTCAACTTTATCCCATTTTATTCATACATGAGAGTAGGATTTTTAGAGGCTCTATGAGTGAAGCTGCATGGAAAAAAATCAAACAACTTATGAAGTTGGTGGTGAAGCTATGCCAAATAGAGTCTTACTTAGCCGAGAATCTCCAAGAGGTATGGTAAAATTAATTCCCCTAGGTCGCCGTATAGGGTGTATCTGAACCAAAAAAAATCTCTCTCATATGTATTTCTCTTATCCAACAATTATCTTATCTTAAATAACATATAGCGTGGATAGATAACATAATATCTCAGATTTGATGGGGAAGGGTGATTTAAGATACCACTAAAAGTACAGAATGTTGAATAGTGAAATTGTTGAATGGTGACTTTTGTTGGAAGTTGGAACATAGGAATGATATGGAAATTTAACACGAGCAGTTCAATTGTTTAGGAAAAACATGAAAATAGAAAAAAAAAAATCTTGCTTAGAGACCTTTGACATCCCCGGATCTATGGCAGTTCTTCCATCCATCCCTTTTGCTGACTCTCCTCTCTTCTCTGCAAGAGCATTTCTAAAAGATTAGCCAAATAATTTTCTAAAGATAAATATGTCTATTGTTGAAGGAAAAACGTCTCCAACAAATCGTGTAAATGACTCTTCAAATTTAGTAGATCTCTATTCCACCTCATTTGCTCTCTGCTTTTGGATTGCCCACCTCACTAGCCATCCTTTATAGAGTCTGTTAAAGTGCTATAATATTTTTTTATTAAATCTATTTTAAAAAGTACCTAGATGAGTAAGATGCTCTAAAACCCTCGTGAATCCATGCATCATCAACCTCTCGAAACCCCGTCAATGCCGCCGTCGTCGCTGGCAACCTCCCCGTCAACGCACACCCATCTCTCCTCCCCTCACTTTCTTTCTCCTCGTCGGAAAGTGCTATCTGATCCTCTCCTCTGTACCATACTCTCCATTGCTTTTGGCAGAAATGGCGAGCACTGTGGACTTGCGTCGTTTGAGGGGCTTCAAGGGCCGGAACCTGCTCCACCTCGCCGTGGAGGGATCTTGCGTCACAGGGCGGCTGGACGTCTGCAGGTTCCTGGTCGAGGAGAAGGGCTTCGACGCCAACTCCACCTCTACGGAAGGTAAATCCCCAGCTCTGCTCGTTTGTTTTCGGTCAGGGACGAGCACGGCCGCCGGCCGGAGCCACGGTCTGAGACTGAGACGCTACTCTCCGGCCACCTGCAGGCGAGACGCCCATCTTCGTCGCCACCGACACCGATTCCAGATTACTGAACGGGGCCGAGAACGGCGTCGTCCCTCTTCTAACCTACTTCCTCGGCCGCGGCGGCGACCCAGCTGCACCCGACGCCAAGGGTTGCACGCCCTGCACAATGCCGCGCAGTACGGTGCGTTCATTTCTCGCCCCCTTCAATCTCTGCGATTTCTTGGGATTAATTAGCTAGGTGTATTTAATTATACAAAGTTTTTTTTCACATATCTTATTCACTATTACTTGCATAATCCCACCAATTCCATAGGTAACTTGTTTCACTGATAGAGTCAATAGAGATTGAACTTTTAATTTGACCCAGCAGTCACATGGATTGCCGGCATGTAGTTCATGCTAACAGATTGAGTTTGCATCCCATCATTTACATGTGAGTACACACGTGGATGCATATCTATATGCCAAGTTTCATAGTTTATCCACCGAAGATGTGGTTTCCACCATATATTTTCCCCTGTACAAAGGACATACTCTATATATAGTCCCTCCAATTCAAAGCAATTTGTTTCATGATTACAGTCAGCCAAGCTCTTTTAGTTTGAACCACCTCCGATATATGTGAAGTTTCATGGGTTAGCAGCATGCAGTTGACGCTAACAGTAATGGATTCATATATCACTGAAGAAATTACTTTTGTAATATAAATTTCTCATTAAAAAAAATAGGACGTTACAGAAATTGTCCTAAGCGGGCGTATGTACAAGGTCTTTGGAGTTTCTTTTTGGAGTTTCTGCATTCTGTGTATCTCTTTGTACCTCCAGGGCACAGTGATGCTATAAGACTGCTGCTGTCCAAGGTGTTCCTGTGGATCCTTTCTACCATCATGGGACGCCGTTGCACTTGGCTGCAGGAACAGCCATGACCAGGTTCTGAAGATCCTGCTCGAGCATGGTGCTGATGTAAGCAATTAAAAGGACATCAGCTAAAAGATTGTTTTCCTTAGTCTTGATGATAGATTGGGTTAAGAATTGATCTGGACATATTGTAACTGTTATTCACTTCCGTCCTTTGCAGCCCAATAAACTTATCCGTCGTGTTACTCCGCTCCTGATGGCATGCGCTGGTGCCTCCTTGAAATGCATTAAGCTGTTGCTTGAGGTCCAGTTACTTATTGACTTAAACTTCTTGATCATGGCATGCTGATGTTTGTAGGCCATACATGTTCGCTAAAGCTACTTGTATTATCAATTCTGTAGGCTGGTGCTGATGTGAACTTCCATAGTTCACCTGGACCAACTATGTTATTAGCTGCAGTTGGCGCTGGCTCAGCAGACGTTGTCAATTTCTTGCTAGAGATTGGAGCTGACCCTAATGTTCATGATGGGGTAATAAGGGCTCTTTCATTGTCTCTGCTGTTTATTTACTTGATGCTTTAATCTGATGTCCACATTCTCACCGCGCGTTGCATATCCAATGGCTGGGTGGTACAGTAGGGTCAAGCACTGAAACTCTCTGGGATTCTGAGCTAGTTTCACTCCCCATAAAAAATCATTCATGCTGTTTCTACATATATTTAGCAAGTCGTAGCTTTTGCTGAGTGGTCATGAAAGCTTAAGTAGTGCCTGTAGGTCCAGAGCATATTGCTGAAATTATTCTACTTATTAAAAACACTAGTCTAGGCATGCATATATATAGTTTCCAGCACTTGATCACTGACTGGATTTAAGAGGGAGCACTTTTGCTAGTTTTCCTTAAAATTGTGCTCTATGTAGTTATTTAACAATATATTGGACTCTGTATTTCATTGGTGTGAATTCATGAATGTCTTATTTTTCAAAAAAAAAAAATCGGAACCCGGGTATGGTGTTAAATGGGTAAGGGCCGGGTCGGCACCCCCTTGGTGTCGCGCCGTGTCGCGATCTGGGCATGGTGTCAAGTGAGGATCGGGTCGTCGCTTCCTTAGTGGCGCGCTACATCGGCACCCGGGTGTAGTGAAAAATGAGCAAGGGTCTTCACATCTGAGTCGACGGGTGCGAAGGATAAAGCTAGTCGGACCAATTATGATCCGTTTAGGTAGTTGGAATATAGGGTCGCTTACAGGTAAGTTAAGATAATTAGTTAATACCGCGACTAGGAGACGTGTAAATATATTATGCGTTCAATAGACTAAATGGAAGGGTCAGAAGGCGAAGGAGGTGGATAATACATGTTTCAAGCTTTGGTACCAGAGGAGACGGTCGTAAATAGAAATGGAGTAGGAGTTTTGATTGATAAGAGCCTCAAGAATGGTGTGGTGGGAGTGAGAAGGCAAGGAGATAGGATTATCTTAGTCAAGCTTGTCGTTGGTGATATGGTCTTGAACGTAATTAGTGCGTATACCCCCAAGTAGGCCTCGACGAGAGTGCTAAGAGACAGTTATGGGAAGACTTAGATGGCCTAATTAGAGTTGTGCCTAGTAGTGGGAAGCTTTTTATAGGAGGAGATCTTAATGGGCATGTAGGTACTACAAGCGCAGGTTTTGAGGCAGTTCATGGAGTTTTTGTGTATGGTAGTAGGAATCAGGAGGGGGAGGAAGTTCTGGACTTCGCGGTAGCTTTTGACCTGATGATAGCCAACACTTTTTTAAAAGAGAGAATCTCATCTAGTGACCTTCAGTAGCGGACAACACTCTAGCCAGATTGCCTTTGTCCTCACAAGAAGAAAGGACAAACGAGTATGCTTGGGTTGCAAGGTGATACCAGGGGAGTGTGTTGTTTCTCAACATAAGCTTTTGGTGGCAGACTTTCATTTTCAGGTGCGTGCCCGTAGGGATAAACAAGTTAAGATTGAAATAACAAATTGGTGGAAACTGAAAGGGGAGACGTCAGAAGTATTCAGGGAAAGGGTTATCAAAGAGGGCTCTTAGAAGGAAGAAGAGGACATAAACATGTAGGAGAAGATGGCAACCAACATTCGGAAGGTGGCCTCAGAGGTGTGTGGAGTAACCAAAGGAAGTGGAGGCGAGGCTAAAGATACTTGGTGGTGGAACGAGGAAGTCCAAAGGGCTATTAAGAAAAAGAAAGAATGCTATAGACGCTTGTACCATGACAGGAGTGTGGACAACATAGAGAAGTACAAGGTGGTAAAGAAGACTGCAAAGCGAGCTGTAAGTGTGGCAAAAGATAGAGCATACGAGGATCTTTACCAATATTTGAGTACGAAGGAAGGAGAGAATGACATTTATAGGATGACTAGGGTTCGTGAGAGAAAGATAAGGGACTTCAACCAAGTTAAGTGCATTAAGGATGAAAGGGAGCATCTCTTGGTGAAGGAGGATGAGATCCGACATCGATGGCAAGAGTATTTTGACAAATTGTTCAATGGTGAGAATACGGACACAACCTTTCAGTTGGATGACTCTTTTGATGACACCAATAGGCGTTTTGTGTGGAGAATCCAAGAATCTGAGGTTAGAGAGGCGTTGAAAATGATGAAAGGAGGTAAGGCGATGGGGACCGGATGGTATCCCAATCGAGGTGTGGAGACGCCTCGGGGACATAGCTATAGTATGGCTAACCAAGCCGTTCAACCATATTTTTCGATCGAACAAGATGCCTGACGAGTGGAGGAGAAGTATATTGGTACCGATCTACAAGAATAAAGGGGATATTCAAAGTTGTACTAATTATCGGGGAATTAAGTTGATGAGCCATACTATGAAAATATGGGAGAGAGTTATCGAGCATCGCTTGAGACCGATAACGCGGGTTTCTATGAACCAATTTGGTTTCATGCCCGGAAGGTCAACCATGGAACCAATTTTCTTAATATGACAAGTTATGGAGCGGTATAGGGAGAAGAAGAATGATCTACACATGGTTTTTATTGACTTGGAGAAGGCTTATGATAAAATACCAAGGCATGTTATGTGGTGGGCTTTGGACAAACATAAAGTCCCAAGCAACGTCCGGGCTCATTAAGGACATGTACAACAATGCTGTGACTAGTGTTCGAACAAGTGATGGAGACACGGATGACTTTCCGATTGGGATATGACTACATCATGAGTCAGTTTTAAGCCCTTATCTGTTTGCCTTAGTCATGGATGAGGTCACAAGGGACATACAAGGGACATCCTTGGTGTATGCTTTTCGATGGACGATGTAGTGCTAGTTGATAAAAGCGGACATGAGTGAATCGTAAAGCTGGAGTTATGGCGGGAGACTTTGGAGTCCAAAGATTTTAGATTCAGTAGAACTAAAACTGAGTATATGAGATGTGACTTCGGCACTACTACTCGGGAGGAGGAAGATATTAGTTTAGAAGGTCAAGTAGTGCTTAGGAATGATACCTTTCGATATTTAGGATCAATACTACAGAGAGACGGGGATATTGATAAAGATGTTAGCCATAGAATCAAAGCATGGTGGATGAAGTGGCGCCAAGCATCTGATGCCCTATGTGACAAAAGGGTACCACATAAGCTAAAAGGCAAGTTTTATAGGACGGCGATTAGACCTGCTATGTTGTATGGTGCAGAATGTTGGCCTACGAAAAGACGACATGTTCAACAAATAAGTGTCGCGGAAATGCGTATGTTGCGTTGGATTTGCGGTCATACAAGAAGGGGTCGAGTTCGGAACGATGATATACGTGATAGATTAGGGGTAGCACCAATTGAAGAAAAGCTTATCCAACACCGGTTGAGATGGTTTGGACATGTCCAACGGAGATCTCCAGAGGCACCGGTGCGTAGTGGAATCTTAAGCCAGGATAGTAATGTGAAGAGAGACAGAGGAAGATCGAAGTTGACTTGGGTAGAGGCAATAAAAGAAGACTTGAAAGGATGGAATATACCCAAAGACTTGGCCTTAGATAGGAGTGCTTGGAAAATAGCTATTCACGTGCCTGAACCTTGATTGCTTATGCTGGGTTTCAACTGTAGCACATCCCAACTTGTTTGGGACTTAAAGTATTTGTTGTTGTTGTTGTTGTTGTTAAGAAAAAAAAAAGAACCTGAACTGTTGATATCATTTCAGCTTTCATAAATATTCACTTCGATTTTTTCAAATACAATGCAGTACGGGAAGTTCCCAATCATACTAGCAGCTGCTCATGAGCGCCGTAAGCTTGTTGAAATTTTACTCCCTCAAACAAATCCAATTCCATCCATGCCAGACTGGACCGTTGATGGGATTGTTAACACCATGAAGAATCTACCTCGGGTATGTTAATTAGCACACTTTTCCAAGATAATAGAGGAAAGATGCATGATTATGATTCCATGATTTGAATATAGGAACAAAAATTTGCAAACTGCTGTCAGAATCTGTATTAGTAGTGTCATGCATGGAACTGAACATGTGCTGCCGTGGTTATATTATGAGACGGTGCAGGAGATGGTACTAGAACCAATAGCTAATGCAAAGTCACAAGGAAAGGAAGCATTTGCAAATGGCGACTACGGTAATGCCGTCGACTGCTATACGCGGGTATATCCTTGAACCAAAATATGTCGCGTACCTGTTGGGGTGATACAAAATGCTGCACAACAATAGCTATTTATTTAGTTCTGAATATCATAACGCTAAAGAGACATGAATAATGATGGGGCCTCCATTTTGCCTTAACATGAGATGGCTGAACAGAACCAGCTGCTGAATCGAATTCAATTCACTGTAACTGAAACGAACCATGAGATGACCAAATTCTCACCACTGTTCATCATGCAGGCAACGGTGATTGACCCGCGTGACGCCACCTCATTCGCCAACCTGAGCCTATGCTTGCTGAAGCTGAGAGAAGGGGAGCGAGCTGTGCTCGCCGCTCAGCAATGCCAAAAGCTGCGTCCTTGTTGGGCCAAGGCATGGTACCACGAGGGCGCAGGTCTCAGCTTGCTCCAGGTGTATATATATATACACATATAGCTCACATTACATCAAACTTAGTCTGGTCATCTCTAGCTGCACTTGTAATGATGAAATGATCTGATGGGGATAATCTCAGAAGTATGGAGCAGCGGTTGCTGCGTTCGAGGAAGCGCTGAAACTTGACCCTGCGAATGATGAGATCAAGGAGGCGCTGCGGACGGTGAGATCAAGGAGGCGTTAAGGTATGTCACTCTCATTTGGAATTGGCACCATCGTTGATACGTACTTTCAGTGGTTACTCTGTGCTCTTGCATGCATACAGCTTCTGTGGTGTGGGTTTTGATTCTTGAAACCTGCAGAGAGGCCATGCATGAGGATCTCCTTGCGCAATGTAGGAGATCGAGAACCCTTGATGAGCAGCTGGATCCCTTCACATGTCATCACGCATCGATAATCCTCCTCCTCATCAGCGGTGTATGGGGCTGATATACTAAGTGAAGTTGCCAATGCAAAATGTGCTGTGGCAGCAAAGACTAGTTTTATTTCCTCCTTTTGCGTTGAACTCTTAGATCATTTCCTCAGCAGTGTATATGGCTTCCGGTAAGCTTTAGTTTTTAGGCAGCCAGGAAAATATATGGACTGGGCGGTTATGCTAATGCTCGTGATTTCGTTGAGATTAGTTGGGTCTCACACTTGCAAGCCTGTCGATCCATCCAACTAAGCAAGCCGTTGAGGACTCGGCGCAAGCAATTTCTAGAACAGCAGCAGGTACAACGCTCGATCTGGGGATTGTTCTTAGTCTTTTTTTTTACGGAGTTAATCAGCTCATTTGCCGAGTTGGGAGCTTTGCATGTTGAGGGCTGGGCCGTATTTGACTTGTTTGATCGATCCCGGCGTGTCCGCGTGGGCATGGCGGCCCACTATCTGTATTTCCATTTTTTTTTTGTTACACAATCAAAACAAAAAACAAAGTTCCGTTTTGTACTATAACACTATATAAACAAGTTGGGATATATCTATTCGTTCCTTGAACCACAAATAGTAACTAAACCGTTAGCATTATATATTCTTCATTTATTTATACCATTTGTGTTTCAGTTGCACATTACCATATACGAATAGAAAAACGGAGGCCCTTCGCTAGAATCGCCCGTGTACGGTGCCGCTGATAGCTAGCTCCACTAGTCTTTGCCGTGTACCTTCGTTTCGGAATATAAGCTTATTTTAATTACGAAAAAAAATCATAGATTTTGACTCTTAATTTCTCTTATAATACATAATATAGTACTATTTTTTATTTCAATGACAAAAATAGAGTCATATAAAATATATTTTGACGTTTAATTTCTCTTATAATGTGTTGTCATTTTTTTTGAGTGGAGGGAAAATAGGATGGAGCTCCGAGATAATTTTGTTTTCTTATTCTTTGGATAAACTTCAGCAAGTTTATTGCTTTGTCTCCTAGTGCATATCGTAACTGAAATTTGTTATTTTCGTAATATTTTTTTATAAAATGAGTTTGAATCTCAAATTGGCGGCAATATATATCTACAGGTGCATTATGGATGCGCATCGTTTTAGATTTTTGAAAATTTTCAGACGTATGTTTGCAAGTGTGTTTATCTAGATATTGCATGTGTTTCACACATATGTTGCATGTGTTTTATTTGGATGTTACATATATTTTGCAATGGCTTTTTTCAAGCGTTTTTATAAGTTTTTATAAGTTTTTCAGACGTATGTTGCAAGTGTTTCAACTGTTTCGAACGTATGTTGCAAATGTTTTATTTGGATGTTTCAAAAGTAGATCAGGTGTTGCATCTTCCTCCTCGCCTTCTGTTGCCTCGCCTCGGTGTCTCCTCCTCTTCTCGATGTTGGTGATGTTCGAATGGCATGGGCCTGCATGGGGGCGAGCGGCGTGGGTGGGGCGAATCGTTCGAGCAGCGTGGAATCCGAGCGGGCGGGGCGTGCAACACAGAGCAGGCGTGGGAAGCTACGTCAGGATGCGGGCCTAGGGCTGAACGTCCAGGCGCCTGACCGTTAGGATAAACTTCAGCAAGTTTATTGCTCTATCTCCTGGTGCATATATACAGCTGAAATTTGTTATTTTTGTAATGTTTTTTTTTTACAAAATGAGTTTGAATCTCAAATTTAGCAGCAATATATATCTATAGGTGCATTATGGATGTGCATCGTTTTAGATTTTTTGAAAACTCCTAACTATGTTTTTCTTGGGGGGTCTTCACGATTCCACCGAGAAAGTAGTTTGAGCAAATATTTTCCCTTTCATATGTTGTGTTGCAAGAAGAATTTTCCTGTTCTCTTTTCATTGGCCCTCCCTCCTTCCATGCATCCAAGGGATCTTGGATCCCAAATACATAAAAATTATAGATTGCATCAACGGTCATTGATTGGCATCTCTACACTCTACGGGCATGTTTGGTTTGATGCTTCCAAAAACTTAGGCAGTGTTCGGCTGGCTGGCCAGCCACCTCACGAAATCACTGTTCACGTCCTGCCAGAACAGTATTTTTCTCTCACAACAATCAGCCGGAATAATATTTTTCAGTCCTGCCGAACAGACCCTTACTGGCCTAGGCATGGCTGGAGGCGTCTGATGTTGGATGCCTAAGGCCAGGATTGCTTGCCAACCTAAACTCGCCCTACGTATTTGAACGACGACCTGGCTGGCAGCTCCCTGCCAGGCAAAACATCCTGACCATAGTCATAGCAATCGGACGTCTGGTGGCCTTGCGTGAGCCAGACAAAAATCCCACGCTTGTTTAGTTTTTGGCCGGGCCTCATGTAATCTTTTGTACTCCTGTGCTTATATGAGAATACATAAATCCTCCTAGGTCGATGCAAACTTGTGCTAGTTCCCAACGAAGGGTTAGAAACGCCTTTAAGTTTGAATTTAGCAAAAAAAAAAGATAGATTTCGAACGTAGCCACTCGAAATTCAGTTCATTTGCTGGGACGCTTTGCATGTTGGGTGAGGTAGCACAATTCCCCAACTGCTCACCCAGTCAACGGTTGCAACCAAAATAAACCTGGACAGAAACGCCCTCCGGCTCACTGGCCGCGTTCATGCATTTTGTTCGTGCTGAAACTGAAACGCATGCAGATTCTGCAGGCTGTGCAGCGTATCGCCGGCCGGACGGTCAGAAAAGGCAATGTGGTCATCACTATCAAGAATTCAAGATCTGCTAGTACACCTTTTGAGAGAGAGAATAGCAAACCCCACAAAACTTTTCATGTGCATGACTGAACAAAGATGCTACAAGTACCATTTGGACATGCCGGAGATGGTGTAATACAGCATCTGATTGCAAACCTTCAATACTGAAAATGTAATTGTAGAGGGTATATATATAAAGATCCGAACCAGTCACAGCTGGATATTAGGGCAGTTTAGTTCAGGACAAATAAAGGAACTACGTTATGTTTTTTTTTTCTTCAACAAGGAAAAAAACTGAAGCAGCAACACTCTCCCATGTAGGAACTCATCGCCAACCTAAGTTCAGGTTAACAATCTCGCCTCTGTTTATCCAACCTAAACGTCAATTCTCACAGCCTACCAAATCCCAAATTACAGCGACTTTCAGCACATATGTATGTATGGTAACAACGAACGAACAAACAAACAGATTCTTGAAGAACAGAGCATAATCTAGAAGCATCGGTGAGAGGATGAACTGCTGAGTATATATGACACTCAAACCCTTTAACTCTGATGATGGCCTCTTCCCTGGCGGCGGAGCAACCTTTGTTCTAACTACGAGATCGCCAGCCAGGTCGATTTGACGGTCCGTTTTTAAGAAGACGCAGACTTTGGCCGCCCATAGCTTATCACCATCACATAATCTCCCCCAGAGGAGCCTATCACCGTGTGCAGCGGGCGTGTCGGGCCAACCCTTAGCCACCGCTCCACCAAGTTGCGCACAGGTTGCCCGAGGTTCACTGTCTGCCCACAGCACCTTATTTCAACCTGTATAAACAGAACTGTTCAGACAAATTGTAACGCTAAAAGAAATATTAAAACTGAAAGGTGCCTAAAACAGTGGGGACATAGGACTTTCTGCGTATGAAATGCACATCCTAACTGCAACGGAGAGAACAGACGGACTATCTCTGCCAGTGCCATGGCATCGCTCCCATACAAGGTGATAAGAAACGCTAAGATCAGACGTGTAATTTCACCTCTATTTCTAAGATGAGATGTAATCAATTCTGGAACATGCCAACATGTATCGGTGCCAACAATTATCTAAGAAGCATCTTTAGCTACAAAAACTATGGACTGCTTAGATAATTCAGGACGCGTTAAGAAAAGTAAGCACAGAAAAAAATAGTCACTACAAAACATAGAATGGTAGGAATCTTACCTCAGATTCGCTTAGAAGGCTGAGCTTCTGCATAATGTACCTTTGGATGGATGATGCGGGTATGCTCCCATCCCTGTCACTTGGCAATGTATTAGCCACATTTGATATAACTTAAAGATTCTTTAGTTAAATAAAACAAATAGCTAGCGACATTGTGGTCACAATCAAATTATGAGATGTTTCTAGATTATTACTGAGGATCACACGTGCTCAGCTGAGCTAACTAATGTGCTTGCATATAATGCATTGTGGAGTGAGAGCAGTTAAGAAGCCCCTGACTAACAGACTAACCGCCCTATTTGATTCCAGGGACCAAAAAAATATGAAATTGATAGCTAAATTGAAAATTAAAAAAAAAATGTAGTCTTATGCATCACACAGGTTACAGTTTCGAGGTTACTAGCATTATGTATTTAAGTTAGGCTGAGACATGCATTTGTGGGTGACACCATCAGCTATGACCAATGAAAAACATAGTAGTATTCATTTCTAAGTTCTTACAGATGTTCTAGTTTCCTTTTCCCTGCTTCATGCTTCTCTTTTATTTATATATAGAGAAGTTTGTTCTGCAGCTAGCCATAGAATAACTTGTTCTATGGCCACTTTGAGTTACGATAATGATTCAATGCCAAGAACTTCAATTCTGGATGCAGGTTTCAAAATTATTAATATCAAAATCAGAACCACTAGTGCATCAGTAGCAGAACAAAGTAATATGAGCTCACTTTATTCTCAAATAGTGGGCAGGTATCTGAGGCAAAGGAGGGTTGCCTTTCCTGGAAACAATTATGTAACAGAAGATCAGGGATGGATTACATCTAATATATTGCTTCGATTAAAGTATGACAGCTGATACTATGATACGACTTACTGATCAAACGAGGCAATCAATGAAAACCATATTGGGCTCAATGCCTTCCTGGCCTGGATAGCTGTAGCAGTGGAAGCTGCATTTGTTTCAGGTAGGGGGTCTTTCCTCTTCCGGGCAGGCCGCCCTCTCTTTCTAAGCAGCACTATTGGCTCAGGATCGTCGCTTTTGTCATCTTCAGCTTTGGACTTCTGAAGAGGCTCCCTAGCCTCTGTTCTGCTAGAATGTTCGCTACTGGGAGATTCTCTGGGCTTATTTCCCTTCAAAGCTGGACTTTGTGCACTTGTCGGGGTCTTTGTTTTGCCTGCAGCCTCTACAAGACAATTCAAAGGTTTCCAGAGCTCAGACTTATCCAAGTCCTTATTATCACCTGCTTTATCTTTAACAGAGGGATGACTTGATGTGTCCCCATTCGACAATAACTGCAAATGTTAGTGTCAAATTCGTCATTCTTCCATTCTGATACACATTCATGCATACTCCAAAGATACATAACAGGGTATGATATAATTAGAATGCTCGAGTATTTGATTACCTGTCTTCTTGTTTGAGGTATTTTGCTCAAGCTATCTAGCAAGCTTGAATTATCAGTTTGCTTATTCGAGTTATCATTATCCTTTTTTAAAGGATCCACAATGATAGGACCAAGGCCACGTAATGCAGCAGCCTTCCTGGTAACCGCTCTTGTTCGCCTCCTTGTCGAAGCTGCTGGGGCTACCCTAGGTGTATTGACCACCAATGATGAGATAGACCTCTCTTTAACTTTAACAGGTAGCGTAATGGGAGATTCGGCTTCTTCAGCGTTAACCTTCTTCCTTTTGAATGGAAAAACTTTTGACCTCACATCTTGTATATTGTGATCAGCTCTGAAATCAATACATCAAAAGGTTAGAATAAGAGGGCAAAAGATAGAAGCTAACAGGTAAAACTGCATCCACTGAAATTCTTCCCTAAATCAGAAGAGTAGCATGATGAAGAAAGGGAAACTATCTTGGTCAAATAGCCAATAGAAACATTCAACTGGGTTTCAGAAGACAAGCATTCCTTTGACTTAATAACACACGGTGAAGTCTCATAAATAGAAACCTACACTTTGTTAAGAACAAATGGATGTGAAGACACCCAGAAAACACAGCGGATGTGAAGACACCCAGAATGAACACCAGCTGTCAATCACAGAATGCGTTTCTGGCGGGAGATTCACAGGAATTCTTATTTGAGAGCTTCATGGTAAGTGGAACATTTCGTACCACTATGCATTTCTTTGGCATGAACCTCAGAGGATTCAAGAAAGCAAGCTACAGGAATATCTTATACTTGAGATAAGCTAGTATGCTCGATAGCAGAGAATATTACTATTCTCTGGAGTGCAACATTTCCAAAAGATCACTCTAAATTCTAAATTACTTCAAACTGTAGAGTTGTAGCTCCGTTATCTAATTTTGTTCGTTACTATCTGCAATTTAGAGCAACTATCAAATACGATGATTTTGTGGCAAAGCTTTTGTTCTGCCATCTTGCTATCCAATGGAAATAGATGCTAATGGCACGAAATCAAGGAAACTTCGTTGTGAAGTCAAGTAGTGCTGAAACATGTATCTTATCTTAGAAGTAAGAAAAGTAAAAGAATATTTAGCAAAGCAAAACATTTGTCATAGAACAAAAATTCCAGTTGCTCACTACAGTTGCATAAAGAGAAGGGTCAGGAGAAAAATACCTAAGCTTGTCGACTGGAGTGCAGCCCAGATCAATGTTACATACTGGACAGTGGTCAAGATCCTCATCATTGAGCTTGTTATAAATACACTTTCTACAAACTGCATAATACAAAGGACACAAGGAAAATAGAGGTGAGAACTTCACGATATAAAGAATTTGAACAAGGCACAACACAATGCTTCATTTCACATAAATAGAAATTGCTGTCTACACAGAAGTTCTTTCCGATTGAAAACATTAAGAATGTTCCATACTGAAATATACCCATATCATGAGAAGTGAAATGATACAATGCAAAATAACAAGACGGATCAATATTTGTACCAGCATGCACCATATAACATGAGATTCATATCGATCCTACTATTTCAAAAGCACACACAGCATGAACAGTTGAACCAATCCACTCACACATGCAGAGTAATCAAGTTGTCAAGTGGGGCCACGCCTATACAAGGAAACGGCGCGCCCGGGATGGCCGCAGAGCCACGGAGGATTTGGGCGCGGTCACCATGCGAAAAGTAGCGCATGCTGAAGATATGGGCGTGATCTCCAGGCATGCAGATCAGGAAGAAATGGCAAGTGGCTAGAAGGAAATAATAGCCGATCAAGGCCTTAGATTTAGGAGCAATTAGCTCCAATTTGTAGTGCCGAATGGCCTATATATGAGAATAATCAGGATGAATAATAATCAAGCAAGAATCATTACCTAATCTCTCTTCTTCCTCCTCTAAACCGACTGGAGCTGAGGGGCAAAACCTCGCCCAGCTACCACGGGTCGCAGCTACGAACTCCGTAGTCGGGGTCCTGCTAGTCTCGGACCTGACGTCCTTGACAACCTGGTATCACGATCCAGGCCTTCCTCGCCTCGCCGATCATCCTCGCCTCCGCCGCCGCTCCGAGCTACGTCTGGCCCGCCCACCCCTCACCAAGCCGCTGTCATGGGAGACCGGGAGGCCGCCTACAGGCTACTCTAGACGCCCTAGCCGCCACCCTCAAGTCTCTGCAGGCATCAGTCGATGCCAACTCTCAGGCGATCCAACGCCTGAACGCTACCCAACCGACGTCGTCTTCCTCCGACAACAAGTCCGCCATAGGGGAGCACCACCAGGACCGGCCGCCATGGTTCCAGAAATTGGATTTTCCGCAGTATGATGGCAAATCCGATCCGCTCATCTTCATTAACCGCTGTGAATCCTACTTCCACCAGAAGCGCATCATGGAGGAGGAGAAGGTTTGGATGGCCTTCTACAATTTGGAGGAAGGTGCCCGGATGTGGTACATCCAGAGATCTGGCGGAGACAAGGGAATTCCGTCGTGGCGCCGTTTCAAGGACTCTTGCACTGCGCTCACGGGCCTCCTCTCTTTTCGAACCCGCCAAGCAAATTGGCGGCGTGCAAGCAAGACGGCACACCGTCATGGAGTACCGAGATCGCTTCCAAGCGCTCCTCCTCACGCTGGGCCCGCTGGACGAGGAACAACAGGTCCGGCTCTTCACCGTGAGCCTCAACCGCCGCTTCGGCCGACGTCGAGGTGCATAATCCGCGATCCCTCACGCCGGAGCTATGAGCTGGTGCACAAGCTTCGAAGCTGCGGGAAGCGATCTGCTGGCGCCTCCACCTCGCCATGGCGCCCGAAAGCACTCTTACCGGCGCGCCCGCGTCTTGTCTTGCTCTGCCGGCACCGCCCGTGACCACCTCGACCGCCCCGGCCATAGTCACCGTGGAGGGCCGGCCGGTCAAGAGCCTCACCCGAGCCGAAAGCAAGAGGAACAGCGTCGCTTGGGCCTCTGCTACAATTGCGGCGAGAAGTTGGCCCGGGGCCACAACCGGAAGTGTAAGCGCCTTTTCTTGCTAGAGGCGTTGTGGAGGACGACGAGGACGTTGAAGAGGGCGACACCGAGACGAGCCCCCACTTCTCGCTCCACGCCATCGCTGGTGTCCACTTCAGCGACACGATGCAAATCCAGGTCGCGCTGGGCGACACGTCCCTCATCGCACTCCTCGACTCCGGATCGACCCACAATTTCATCTCCGAGGCAGCCGCCTGACGGTATCAGAGGACTTCTCTGCGCAGACCGTCCTCCTCACGACGGCCACGTGCATAACGGTGGCCGCGTCTCGCACTGGCGTCATCCGCGAGCCGCGCTCACCATCGGTGGCGACACCTTCGCCCGCAAAACTGTTTCGTCATGCCTCTCGCCCGGCCACGACGTGGTCCCTCGACTTTGATGGCTCGCGTCATTGGGCCGATCCTCCGGGATTTCCGCGCCCGGACGATGACATTCAAGCGGAAGCAGCGTGGCGTCTGGCCGGCACGGATGGCGAGCCTGCCGCGCCCGACCTCCGCGCAACTCATCGCCGGCGCCACCTGGCTGGGCGAGCTCCTCGACTCCTTCTCAAGCGTCTTGCCGAGCCCCACGGGTCGCCTCCTCCCTCGCGGCCGCGACCACGGCATCATCCTCCCGCCATGATCGCGACTGTGGCGGTCCGCCCTACGGTACCGGCGACGCTGACAAGATTTAGTGGAGAGGCAATGCGCCGCCATGCTGAACCGAGGAGCTCATCGCCGAAGCTCCTCGGCCTTCTCTTCCCGGTCCTCCTCGTCAAGAAGGCCGACGGGTCGCGTGGCGTTCTGCGTCGATTACCGCGCCTTGAACGCGATCACCGTCAAGGATGCTTTTCCCATCCCAGTGGTTGATGAGTTGCTGGACGAACTCCCGGCGCCAAGTTCTTCACCAAGGCGGACCTTCGCTCGGGCTACCACCAGTCCGCATGTGCCCCGCCGACATCGCTAAGGCGGCGTTCACACACACACGACGGGTCAGACGAGTTTTTGGTGATGCTGTTCGGGCTGTGCAACGCGCCCGCCACATTCGTTACCGATGAACGGCGTCCCCGCGCCCTTTCCTTCGCCGGTTTGTGCTCGTGTTTTTTGATGACATCCTCATCCACAGCTCATCTTGGGCGGATCATCTCCGGCACCTCCATGCCGTCCTCACCGTGCTGCAGCAGCACTGGCTCTTCGTCAAGCGTTCTAAGTGCGCTTTTGGGGTCGTCTCCATCTCCTACCTGGGCCACGTCATCACCGAGGCCGGTGTCGCCATGGATCCCGCCAAGGTGCAGGTGGTCCGTGACTGGCCCCAGCCCCGCTCGGCGCGTGTAGTACGAGGCTTCCTTGGCTTGGCGGGGTACTACGGCAAGTTCGTCCACGACTACGGCACCATTGCGGCTCCCCTCACGGCGCTGTTAAAGAAGGAAGGGTTCCGCTGGACCCCCGACGCCACCGCGGCATTCCAGGCCCTCAAAGCCGCGGTCACCTTGGCTCCGGTTCTGTCCCTGACGGACTTTGACAAGCCGTTCGTCGTCGAGTGCGATGCGTCGACCCACGGGTTCGGGGCAGTGCTCATCCAGAGAAACACCCGATCGCCTACTTGCCAAGGCCCCGTCAGCGCGCGACACCGTTCCTCGCCGCCTCTGAACGGAGGCGATCGGCCTCGTCCACGCCATCCGTCATTGGCGTCCGTATCTGGGGACGCCGCTTCCTGGTGCGCACGGACCACTACAGCCTCAAATTTCTCCTCGACCAGCGCCTCGCGACGATCCCACAGCATCATTGGGTCGGCAAGCTCCTCGGGTTCAACTTCACCGTTGAGTACAAGCCCGGCGCTACGAACACGGTGGCCGACGCCCTCTCGCGCCGCGACACTGAAGAGGGCGCTGTCCTCGCCATCTCCACGCCTCGGTTCGACTACATCGAGCGCCTCCGCCAGGCTCAGGACACCGATCCGGCCCTCGTCGCCATCAGGGACGAGATCACTGCAGGCACCCGGGCGGCGCCGTGGTCCCTCATCGACGGCATGGTGGCCTATGATTCCCGCCTCTACGTTCCTCCAGCGTCACCACTACTGCCGGAAATCATGACCGCCGTGCACTAGGACGGCCACGAGGGTGTGCAGCGCACCATGCACCGCCTCCGCCGCGACTTCCACTTCCCCAACATGCGCCGCTTGGTCCAGGACTACGTCCGAGCTTGCCCCACCTGCCAGCGATACAAATCGGAACGTCTTCATCTGGCTGGCCTACTGATGCCGCTGCCGGTCCCGAAGGCGGTCTGGACTTCGTGGAAGCGCTGCCGCGTGTCGGGGGAAAATCTATCATACTGACAGTAGTGGATCGTTTCAGCAAGTATTGCCATTTCATTCCCCTGGCTCACCCGTATTCGGCAGAGTCCGTGGCCTAGGCTTTCTTCACCGACATTGTTCGACTCCACGGCATGCCTCAGTCGATGGTGTCCGACCGCGATCCGGTGTTCACTTCCAAGTTCTGGAGGGAGCTGATGCGCCTCATGGGCACCAAGCTGCACATGACAACAGCTTTTCATCTGCAATCGGATGGCCAGACGGAGGCAGCCAACCGTGTCATTGTCATGTACCTACGCTGCTTCACCGGCGACCGGTCCCGTCAGTGGCTTCGCTGGCTGTCATGGGCGGAATACATCTACAACACGGCCTATCAAACTTCGCTCCGCGACACGCCGTTCCGGGTGGTCTACGGCCGGGACCCGCCTACCATTCGGTCCTATGAGCCGGGCGAGACTCATGTCGCTGCCGTCGCCAAGAGCATGGCAGACCGCGACGAGTTTCTGGAGGACATCCGCTACCGGCTTCAACAAGCCCAGGCGGTCCAGAAGCTGCACTACGACAAGCTGCACCATCAAGTCTCCTACGCGGTGGGCGACTGGGTTCTACTCCGTCTACGCCATCGCCCGGCCGCCTCACTGCCCCAGGCGACCACAGGGAAGCTGAAGCCTCGCTTCTTCGGGCCGTACCGCGTCACCGAGCTCATCAATGAGGTTGCCATGCGCTTCGCCTTGCCTCCGCACACTAGGCTGCACGACGTCTTCCACATTGGCCTCCTCAAGAAGTTCATCGGTGATCCGCCGGCTACACCGCCACCTCTCCCGGTCATCCACAACGGCGCCGCTGTTCCGGAGCCCGAACGGGCAGTGCGCATCCGACTGGCTCGCGGCGTTCGACAGGTGCTCATCCAATGGAAGGGCGAAACCGCGGCCTCTGCAACCTGGGAAGATGTGGACTCCTTCCTCCACAAGTACACTACGTTCCAGCTCGAGGACGAGCTGCTCGTCGAGGGGGGGAGAGATGTCATGTGGGGCCACGCCTATACAAGGAAACGGCGCGCCCGGGATGGCCGCAGAGCCACGGAGGATTTGGGCGCGGTCACCATGCAGGCAGGCGCGCCAGCTGAAGATATGGGCGTGATCTCCAGGCATGCAGATCAGGAAGAAATGGCAAGTGGCTAGAAGGAAATAATAGCCGATCAAGGCCTTCGATTTAGGAGCAATTAGCTCCAATTTGTAGTGCCGAATGGCCTATATATGAGAATAATCAGGATGAATAATAATCAAGCAAGAATCATTACCTAATCTCTCTTCTTCCTCCTCTAAACCGACTGGAGCTGAGGGGCAAAACCTCGCCCAGCTACCACGGGTCGCGGCTACGAATTCCGTAGCCGGGGTCCTGCTAGTCTCGGACCTGACGTCCTTGACACAAGTAGTTTCAACTATTTACAGTCTATGATTGCACATTGTCGCCTCAAAAGTTTTTGTGTACAGCTCCACTGATTACAGGCCAACATTCGTTGAACTCACACTGAACACCTAGAGGGGGAGTAATGTTAACCATGAACTCAAACTGACTAGCAACTCAAATCACAGCACCGGAGGCTTACATAACGTCATCCTGAACATTATGTCAACAGGAGCCAAAGCATTTCAAGGGTTGGGGGAAAAGATGGCCAATCAACAGCACTGGAATCCGAGTCCACGTAAAATGCACATGCTGAAGCCCAGCATTGATGCAATATTGCATCACGATTCATCAATAAACAGAATTGCAGCTCAGCCTGATAAGGCAAGAATAGAAAGCAAGGAAAGCTACCAAACATGGTCAACTCGAACTAGATTTACGTGGAGTCAGAGACTCGAGGGGCGAAATTACAGCACGGCCCGGAACGCACGCACGCACGTCGAGAATCGCAATCGCGCATGGGCGACGAGGAGAAGGCTGTACAGCGTCGCCGGGCCACCGGGAACGGCCGAGCCCGACGGCGCCGACCCACGTCCCCGCACCCCCCCGGGCGACGAAATCCGGAGCAGCCCCAAGGCCGAGGCGGACGCCCGTCGAATCCAATCGCCATCGCGGGCAACGCTCAGAGAAACGCACAGAACCGTCGTAGAGATGCAAGCGTTCGAGCCCGCCGGGATCGGCGGGGCGGCGGAGCAGACAAGGCAGAGCAGGAATGGACTCACATGTGTGCAGGCACTCGGAGATGGTGGTGGCCTTGCGGAGCAGGTGGTCGCAGAGCGGGCACGTCAAGCAGCGCACGAGCAGGTCCCGCTTCACCATGGCCACGGCGCTGTCCCCGCTGCACCGCCTCGCCCGCGCCGCTGCTGCCGCTTGCCTACCCTCCCTCCTGCTCCCCCTCCCCTCCTCCTCCTCCTCATCCTCGCCGCCCACCTTCGCCGCCGCCTCGTCCTCCTCCTTCACCTGCGCCCCTCCTCCACCCCTGTCCTTGGCCTCCAGCTCAACAGCCGGCGGCTTATCCGGCGATGCGGGCCCGGTGGTCTGCATGGCGTGGGGCCCAGCCGCGAGGCTAGCTCCGCATGCCGGGGACGGGGAGGAGCGAAGCAAAGGCGCCGCCTTGTATTGCGCCGACGCCTCCCCTCCGCGTGGAAATGGGAGGAGAGATCCAAGGGCACGACGACGCCGAGGCGGAGGTGGAGAAGAAGGCCAGAAGGGACTTGAAGCAGAGGACGACGACGAAAAACAAAAATCAAATTTATTTACGTGCTTATCGAGGGACGAAAGGCAATGAAGGTGCAGAGGTGGTTTTATTTATTTCGCCATTCTTTTTCTTTGTTTACCTTTTCGCGACTGCTTTTTGTGTGACAAATAAAACCAAACGTGTTTGGAATTATGTGCTGGTGTGTTCTTAGACCTACATTCCTGTCGGGCATGAACTTTTGTTTTGTTTTGCTGTAGTTTGTTTTAGTTGGTGTCTGCAGAACATTTTTCCTTTTCATTAGAGATACTCTTTTTATTTTTTTTATGTTTTTTTGTGCTCGTGGTTTCTATAGAGCCCGTTCGGCTGGTACACAAAACTACTGTGTACTGGCTGGTTCCGACTGGTTTCGGCTGATTCAGTAGTGTTCTGTGAGAGAGGATAAGATAAAACAAGCCGAGACAAGACGAGCCGAACACGCTTAGAAGTTATGTCTACAACAACAATGGGTGTTGCGGCATTTATTCATCTTGTGTATAGCAAATGACAGAAAAAATGATTAATAAGTAGTAGAAAAATACTAGGGCAATAATAATGTATTAGGTGAAATGCCTAATAACGCCTTGCGCTAGCTTCCGTAAGAGTTTTTGGGTACACATTTGTCGGGATTCTCCTTAATGTAACAGCCTTACAAAGATAAACTTTTGTTTCCTTTTAATTTGTTCTTATTATGAGGGGTAGCAGATCATTTTTCTCCTCTTTATTAGAGATATTATATTTTTTTTTGCGTGCCCATGGTTTGCCGAATCCATAAAAGATTGAAGATACGATATGATGATCGTAGTAGGTTTTACGACATTTATTTGTGTAGTGTATAGTATATAGAAAAAATAAATATGTAGTAGAAAGGTTTTGGAGAAATAATGTATTAGGTGAAACGCCAAATAACACTCTGCGCCAGCTTTCATAAGATCTTTTAGGAGCGATCTATTAGATTTTCCCATAATCAGCAATGGTCTTGAAAGAATAAACTATTGTTTTGCTATATTTTGGTGTCATTGAGAGTGATTGTAGGTTATTTACCTATTTTTTATAAGAAGTATCTGTTTTCGTGTTTATATATTTTTATGCGCCCATGGTTTTCTTAACCTACAAAGACTAAAGCAGTTATTGTTTTGGTAGGTTTTTGCGACATTTATTGCCTAGTGTACGCATACAGAAAAAATATTGGTAGAAAGATATTGGAGCAATAATGTATTAGGTGAAACGCACAAAACACTCCGCGCTAGCTTCCGTAAGATTTTTTTGGCAGACATCTATCGGGATTTCCTTTTAGCGGTAACAGGCTTGGATAGATAAGGATGACAGACAAGATGCATGCATTACTAAGCGAGAAGCATGGCTTTTGAGTACAAAACGACACTGCGACGTTGCCGGTCTGTCATTGTCAAGCATCAATGTAAGAGTAAAACCGGATTCTTGGTAGCTAAATAAAATTGTTTCAGATGTATTTTGCTTTATTTTATTGCCATTTTTTTATCTCCCCTTTTGCATGAATATCTAACATGGCTTTGTTACTTCACATGCTCAATGTTTAATGTAGAATTTATAGGTATATTGGGTGTACAAATCCTCCTAATGTGTGTTGTAGAATGTATATATAGAGACGCATGACATACACAAGATTACTTTTTATTTATGGCCGCCATACCAGGGAAAACAAACCAAGACAAACATTGGCAGTGTTATTTGCTACTTACTCAATCCATCCCAAATTGTAAGACGTTTGACTTTTTTGACACCAAGTTTGACCACTCGTCTTATTCAAAAATTTGTGTAAAATATCACTTCTTTCGTCGTGTTTGGTTTATTAATAAAAATTCTTCAAAAATGACTTAAATTTGACTATATTTGCACAAATTTTTTGAATAAGACGAGTGGTCAAACTTGAAGCCAAAAAAAATCAAACGTCTTACAATTTGGGATGGAGGGAGTAAGATACACGAGGGCAGAGCATATGTACCATAACCAGAGTCCAGATCGAACCGCTCTCTAACCTTTGAGCTGTTTGGCAGGGGATGGTTTTGCTTATATACGTATAATAATAATTTGTCGTCCTTTTTTGAAAAAGAAAACAATGTTTGAGTATATATGATAATAATGATGATGATGCAGTACATAAAATGGGGGTTGTTTCATCTAATAAGCCAGATAGGAAATCAATAGGTCTCCGAGTTTATTGTGCGTGCCAATAAATTAAACCCGCAAATTTCTTGTTTCTTTATTAGGATTATTAGGAGCCATCCTAACTAACGTGAGCACAGATTTCCACGTGAATGGAAAAGGAAACTTCTCCCCGTGAGGGAAAACGAGCTAGTAGACTGATATCCCTGATGTGATAGACTAGTTACATTGCGTGCGTGTTATCGTACGAATCTGTCTCGTTTTTAAGCTGTGCCCGTTTCACATTTTCCTCACAAGTATTTTATTTTGCACCTCTTGCTAACTTGCTTCATGTTCTCCTGTTTTTTTTTTCCCGTGCGCGTGAGATCGACTCGCTGGCTTGCTGCAGACCGCAGGACGTTGTACGTACGCAGCAGCATGCACACAGCACATGCGGACGTCTGACGTCACGGCCAGGCGGTCAGCGACGACCGCGTTTGCCCAGTCCCACAGGAGTCGTCGCGTCGGCGACAGCCACGTAGCGGTGTCTGGGCCTGGGCTGTTACCGGGCCGAGGACACCCGCAGCGTGAGTGCGTGCCGGCCCGTTGCCTGCTAATGCTCCGGCGCCATTCCATTCCGTCGGGCCTAAATCGGGAACCTAGGACCAAGCCCAACTTGTCGAGCCCGCCGCCATGGTGCGGTCGTGTCGTCGTTTGGCTCCCTCCACTTCCCACGAGCACGACGAGGATCCGGCCCGTCCCTTTCGTAACGGACGGCCCTGATCCCGCCAAGCTGCCGCTCCCGACCGTACACGATCCCATCGCCATCCACCGCACCGGCCGTCGGTCCACTCCGCCGTCCGCGCGCCGCGCCTCCCAGTCCCTCCGCTCCGCCGCCCGCGCGCCCCGCCCCCCCCCGCGCCGTCCGTGCGTCGCATGACTGCCGCCGTCGCCGCGCTCCCTCCCGCGCGCGCCTCGTACGCCCCGCCGCGCCACGCTGCTCCCCCAGGTGCGTGACGCAACAGGCCGCGTGCAGAGCGTGCTGCAGCAGCAACAGTATTTAATTTAAATAAATAATTATTAGATAGATAATTTTTTTCCCAAGAGCAAAATCGAACAAGCAATCGTCTCACTGGTCAACCTGGCAGAACAGGTGAGGTGAGGTCAGTGGTGGATTCAGAAGGGAGGCTAGCGGATTCGGTTGCTTTCTCCTTCTCCTCCTCGTGTTCCAGTTTTGACCGGGAGTGCATTGGTTCTCGCTTAAAGCGTGTCGGCTGCGCTGTGCTGTGGCTGTGCCTGCAGGGACGCGTTTGGGCCGTGGTGGTCGCTGCAGCTGCTGACGCGGAGGGGCCGGAGGACGAGGACGAGGAGGGCGGCGGCGGTCTACCCCAAGATGGCGCGGCCGCCGATCCTGTCCGTCGCGCTGCCGTCCGACACCGGCCGCGTGCTCAGCATCCAGTCCCACACCGTCCAGGTCCATCGCCGCTGCCCTGCCTGATCCCGTCCTGTCATCCATCTGTTATCTGGGTTCCTGCTTGCTCCCCTCGATGATAAGAGGAGCCCGGACTCTCGGACTCTGCAACTGCCTCTATGTCTTTGCGCATTCGGACATGGATGTAGAGCTGCGCTTCTCATGGTCCACATGTTTTGAATTCGGCAGCAAACCAGTGGTTTTGTGGGTTGTACCATGTGGACTAGGCTAAGAACACAGCTCTATGGAGTCTGGATATGGGTTCCTGCATGTAGGTTTCGGTTTGGTTCCTGCAAGTGTTCCCTTGATGTGTTGATGACATATATATAAGATGCAGCCATGCAAGCCGCGTGATCTCACATCGTTGCCGTGGTTGTCGCCTACTAAACGGTGGCAGTTGCTGTGATTGTCGCCTACTAAACGGTGGCACAATCGCTTGTGCGCACGTCATCGGTGTGACTGTCGCTTACTAAGTGGTGGCACAATCATTTGTGTGAGGGATCAGTGGTTATGTCCGCTTTGTCTTTTGTATGACGGGTGGTCACGAGTTTGTGTTTCATTCCGGGTTTGTTCAGCCAAAATACTCTGCATGGATTTTGATTCAGAGTAGGAATTGTTAAGCATTTTCACCTTCTTATTTCATAGTATGCTCTTCTCATTCTCTGATTGCTCCAATTCAGGGGTATGTTGGCAACAAATCGTCCGTCTTTCCCCTGCAACTCCTTGGCTTTGATGTGGATCCAATAAACTCTGTACAATTTTCTAATCATACAGGTAAAGATACATCGTACGCGTACAGAATCTCACGTGCAATTTGCTTGGGACACCTAAACAATTCCCGATTTCCCGTTATGTGTTATCTCAGGATACCCAACATTTAGAGGTCAGGTTCTCGATGGCAAACAGCTATGGGATCTTATTGAAGGACTGGAGGCAAATCAGTTGCTTCATTATACCCATTTATTAACAGGTGAAACTTTCATAACTTCTTTTAACTAGACCTGCCCGTCCTTCATGTCTAGGAAATAGAAAGTTGATTAATTGCTTGGTCACTGATGATATTTCGCCATGATAGCAAGCAAAAAATCAGTGCCTTTTTATTGCCAAAAATATGGTTCATCACGCACAAAGTGACATGCTGTTTATGGTTCTCAGGTTATATAGGCTCAGTTTCCTTTTTAGATACTGTGCTACAAGTTGTTGACAAATTACGATCAGTCAATCCTGATCTTTTATATGGTAATCTTTTCCCCCTTTTGTTATTTGTATGCTTGCTTCTTTACTAAATTTGATTTAACTGGGACAAGTTCGGTCATAGCTAGAGACTGACTAGACATGGTTAATTCTTGTTTGCTAATTGCAAACATGCTGCAGTTTGCGACCCAGTTCTAGGTGATGAAGGAAAACTATACGTTCCTCAGGAGCTAATATCTGTTTATCAACAGAAGGTGATTTAACTCATTTTCACCTTCTACGCTTCTCATACGATACCAAAATGTGGGGAATTGCTTGTCCTTGCGCCTTCTAGAATGGCAAGGCTATTTTTTATTACAAATACATGCTTTTTCACTATATGCAAACATTGGGCACTCACTGGTTCAATACTTCCCCTTTTGATCCTTCTGTAGACTAAACTGTTATTGATTTTATAAAACGCTATTTATACTATATCTCCTGTAGAACTGGCTACAGGCAGTTATGTGCCTTACTTCCTTTTATTGAGAACAGAACTTGGACTTATTAGTTCATTTTCTCTTTGTTATTGTGCTTTGGAATGAAATACAATAGGACAAGGCATCTCATTTCAAATTTGCTATTTGTGAGTTTTTAACCATTTTATCATCAAACCATCTGCAGGTTGTTCCAGTTGCTTCGATGCTTACACCTAACCAATTTGAAGTTGAACTACTTACTGGACTGAGGTAACCATGCTCTTGTTTTGAAAAGTGAAAAAAGGAATCTCCATACCATACTTATCACACTGCTAGATTGCATGTACCTTTTCCTGTATTGACGTATACTTACAGGATCATCTCCGAACAAGATGGCTTGACAGCTTGTAATACGCTCCACAGTGCCGGACCACGGAAGGTTTGCCCCTTATCCAACTGATAAATCAACTATGAAATGTGTTCAATGGGCAACGCTACGTACAATCACTCTTCTTTTGTTCCATGTGTCATCTTTGTAAAGGGCTGCTAATGAAGCTGTGTATGCATGTGTTTGGTTGCCATGATCTTCCAGGTGGTTATAACTAGTGCACTTATTGAAGGCAAGCTGCTCCTTATCGGAAGTCACAAAAAAACAGAGGTAAACTTTCAATAGAATCATGCAATTGACATCCATCTACATGCTACTAACAATGTACTTGAGTTACAAATGGAAATTTCATTTGTCCGACAAGGCTGTTCATCAAAATTATGTGGATGCAAAAGTATCGAGGTTACCTAGACATCCATATTGCACTTATGAGCAGGATGCGAAGATACACGTACACACCAGAGCCAGCAGAAACTGTATACTTCTTTATCTTTAATAATAAAATATGATAATTAAAAAAAGCTGAACCTGTATACATCCAGGTCATCTGCTGAGATGTTTTTTTGGCTGGCTATGAACTACTTACCACTCGATGCAGCAGGATAGTGACCAACTAAGATGCACTATAGAATAGTTATAAGATTGGCTTGTAAAATATAAGTCAAGTCTAGTTTATGGTGATTACTTGTAGATGGATGCAGTGAACGTGGGTGTGATTTGGTTCAAAACATATGTTCTTTTTTGTTTTGGTATGGTAATATTATATGTATACTGGAGATTTACTTTATCATTTTCTTCAGGAACAACCGCCGGAACAATTTAAGATTGAGATACCAAAGATACCTGCATATTTCACGGTATATTCACATATCTCTATTCTTCGCTAGAAACTTCTAGATTGGAGTGTGGAGTAAGGAATATGATTGTTTGATTTATTGTAGACTGATTCTTGTGGGAGTTTCTTGTATTAATCCATTTAAACTGAGTAGTCAGTGAGCATATGGAAGTTGAATGCATGTCACAAAAGGTAAGCACACAAAATGAGTGACAAGCTTCTAATGATAGTTATCTAGGGTATTATTGCCATTAAAATTGGTGCATTAAGGATGGTAGACACGAGGGAGGGAGGGTCATGTGCACAACATTTGAGATGAACTGTTTCAGGTGCGCAATGAAAATGTGTGCTTGTGGAGTACAGTATCTCCTAATTATAGGAGTATGTTAGAGAAGTGGATTAACTGATTCTGAGTGAAGTGGTAGAGCAAAGAAGTAAATGCGGACCTGTTTCCTTAATATATTCTTCATTGGTGTTTATAGCTTTACTAGTTTATATAATTCATCACTTGTATAAATTAAATTTTCACCTGGCTCCATAATGCTATGCAGGGAACTGGAGATTTAACGACTGCTCTCCTACTAGGATGGAGTAATGTAAGTACTGGAGAACGTTCACTAACATTCATATCTTGTCATGGTTTTCTTGTTTCTAAAACATGGTTGCTTTGCTTGTAATTTACACAGAAATATCCTGATAACCTCGAGAAAGCGGCAGAACTGGCAGTTTCCAGTTTGCAGGTATCTCACGCATGCTGCTCTATATTATGATCTGAAATTTAACACTGTTTGTTGTGCCTTCTGTATGCTGAATTGAGGCAGCATGGTGTAGTAGCGCTGCTGATATTCGGTTTCGTATTTCATGGGTTTTCCTCCGCATATAGACTAAGACAAGAATTTCTACTCATAAGTAGGGCAAAGTTCCCTCTGTTTAATTTCTTATACAGCCTCCTGCTGACTTTCTGTTTCTGGCCTACCCTTCTCATATCAGTAATTCAGTATATCACTCATGTACGTGTTCTTTTAATAAGGTTTCTGTGTGTAAAATGTAAAAGTAAAACAAGTCAGTTTTGACCAGTTTGTGCACTTCTTAATGGAAACGGCCTAGTGGACTGTTTGTGGCACTACTATTGTCAGTAATAACTATTCGAAGTTTACTTATAATATTATTATTACGACTTCTGCAGGCACTTCTGAGAAGAACCGTGGAAGACTATAAGAGGGCCGGCTTCGACCCATCAACCAGCAGCTTAGAGATCCGGTTGATCCAAAGCCAGGATGAGATCCGAAACCCAACCGTTACTTGCAAGGCTGTGAAGTATGGAAGCTGAATCCATAGTACACCCCCTAACAAGCTGCCAACAATAATGCGCAGTGCCTGGACCGCCCGATAAGCACCTGCACCTACTTCCATGACTCCTCTTGGGCCTCAGTTTTGGGATACTGATTCTGTTACACCTTAGCTCCAAAATGAGAAACAATCGAATTTCTGGAAAAGAAGAATAATAGGGGTTATATGCAGGCTGTGGGGTTGTTGCAGCCTGTGAGAATGCGGTGGTGGCCGTGAGTGAGATTGTAAATGGTTGGTGCATCTTTCGCATGCAGACTGAATGAACAGCCGCATTGTTGTTGTCATCGTCGTTGGTGGTGGTTGTTTTGGCGGTGAGTTGTGTTGGTTTGTTGTCAAACTTTGTTGATGAACTCCAGGTCTGGTTTGTTTGTGGCGTCTTGGTTGATCTTGATCCTCTGAGTTGCTGTTCATTGAACTTGACCTTGCATAGTACACCGTTGTTTGGAAGCTACTGAGATACAGTCCAGTTATAGCACACTTGCAGAAAACTAGTAGCTGCGGCGAGGTACTAATTGCATAGTGCTGCCTCTGTAGCCTGTACTGCATAGCCATAGCCAGAAGAATCCCTTGCTGAAAGTAGCAGCAGGCATGAGATATTGAGAGATCTATCAAGATGTCCTATGTAGAATATTGGAATTGATCATGCACGCTCCGCGCTCGACACGACTGGAGCTCTTTTTAAATTCCATTTTTTTCTTTTCTTTTTCACTTGGAATATAAATTTTCCAATTTGTTTCTCTCTTTTTTCACTTGGAATATAATTCCTTGGGATCTCAGTCTCACCACCGTGGAGACAGACAGCCTTTATTCACACGAATTGGCACCCCAGGAAACGGAATAACGGAGAAATTTATCATATAAAAAATGCCATGTGCCTCTCGGAGCAGAGCAGACGGTCAAACAAGCCTTGCAGTTGCGGTGCTCTAGCGCAAGTGCAACACTACGGAGTAGGAGGAGCACGCCATGACCATTGACCAGCAGCTAGTAGTAGTGCTCGACTCAAGGCATGCTTGCGACAAATTCAAATGAAATTCGAATGGCAAACCGGATGGTTTTCATAATACGCCGTATATCCGTACTCACAAGAAAACATATCGGGTTTGGAATATGGGGATTGCTATTATACAGGCGTCTGTTTTTTTACAAACAATCACACGATGTTGCTGGCCATCAGTCATGATTCTCTTGTTGCTTACGTCACCTCAGCAGCAAAAAAAAAAAAACGGCATACAGTGCATGAACTCATCGGCTGAGATCTGTCAAAAAGAAGAGAAAAAATTAGTCCATCTCTGAAACATGAATTTTTTTTCTTTGTTATCTCTGTTAGGCCATGTTTAGTTCACGCCGGATTCGGCGCCGCCGGAAAACCGGACTTACACTGTAGCATTTTGTTTTTATTTGATAATAATTGTCCAATCGTTGACTAATTAGGCTTAAAACGTTCGTCTCGTAAAGTACAACCAAGTTGTGCAATTAGTTTTTGATTTCGTCAACATTTAGTACTTCATACATGTACCGTAAGTTTGATGTGACGGAGAATCTTCTTTTTGCATAATGTCTAAGCCCTTGTTTAGTTGGACCCCAAATTCTAAAAAGTTGCTACAGTGTCTGTCACATCGAATGTTTGCGGCCTGTGCATGGAGCATTAAATGTAGACGAAAAAAAATTAATTGCACAGTTTGGTAGGAAATTACGAGACGAACGTTTTGAACCTAATTAGTCCATAATTAAACACTATTTGTCAAATAAAAACGAACCTGCTACGATAGCCCAAAATCCAACTTTGAGAAACTAAACGTGCGCTAATTCTAGAATTTAGGGTAACTAAACATGGCCTACAGATAGGCCTTGTTCGGGTCACTGAAAAAATAGCCGATGCTTAAGCGAACAGTGTGACCGTGTGGCCGTACCGATATTTTGAATTCACGGCTCGTGCTGCCTCTGCTGCTCCTGCCGTGCCGTCCAACAAGCTCTAATTTATTACGCGCGCACCCGCGCACGCACCCCGACGGTCGCATCTCGCATGAGATGGGATCTAGTCACGCCTGGGCCCCACCACCACCACTGCGCGTGGACAGCTCAGCTGCTACACCCTCCAGTAGCAATCCAGCGGCTCCTCCTGTCCTCCATGGGCTGCGAAGCGAAGTGACGACGGTGCCCAGAGCGAGCCCGTTGACGCAAACACGCTGCTGTCTGGATCCGGGGTGGCGGGACTATGGATGACAACGGGGATGTACTAATTTATCCTGTTACCGTCCCCGTTAACTATCTTAGGTATAAATTTTTGTTTATCTCTGTACCCGTCGGGCATCGATCGGGTAACAGATATCCGACGGGTACTGCATACCCAATAAACAAGGACACTTGGGGTCGCAACTTTATAATCGGAGACGTTTCTTCACCCGGGTATAAGTGTCGGAATCTCGGAGATACCGAGGAGAAGGAGCGAGGTTGCGAGGACCCTGACGTCGGACAAGCAAAGGTGGCAGAGAGACCGAACTGAGGAAGCGAGGGGGCACGAGCGCTCGTGAGGCAGGCGTGCTTGTGCTGCTGGCGGAGATGGTAAGGAAAAATTAAACTAGGGTTCCTAGAACACACAAACTATATATATATATGTGATTGTTTAGATTTGGACCAAAATACCTATGTTGAGTTTCTTTGAGCCTAATATTCGCATAACAGCTCAAATAGTCGGGTTCCCCAACAGGTAACGGGGACAGGTAAACAGAGAACGTTCTCGTACCCGCTATACCCGTCGAGGATGAATTCTTGTCTATTTAGATGCACGCAAATAAAGATATGATCCTATCCCTGTCTCCTACTGGATCAAGTATCCCTCGGGTATGGGGTATCAGGACCCATCGCCATCTTTAGGCGGGATCCGGATCCTCTACGGACAGGGGCGCCGCGTACATTCCACGAATTCCCTTTTCTGCCCCTGGGTGGATTGGCACGGATATGCAAACAAACCCTCAGACAAATCCATTTGCCTTTCTTTCCTTCCATCAAGTTTGAATTTGAACCTTGGATTTGTATACTCCTATAACAGTGCAAAGTACTATGCTGCATGCCTGTGCGGCTATGGTAAGACCACAAGCCGTTGAAGCAGCATCCTTTTGCAGTTTGCACCTTTCCATGGCGCCTGCCCAGCCTCTCAGGTTGACCTCTTTTTCAGGCATGGCATGGCCGCAAGAGAGCAACAACACGCCACACGCACAGACATGTCCTCACCCGTCCTTTTTCCTTCTCCCTCAGATTGCCATTTCAACTTTGAACTCTGAATTTCTGCGAGCAAGCACGCACCAAGCGAAGCCAGCAGCCAGGCCGTCTCTCTCACCAGCACACTGATTGACTGACTAACCATAGAAAACAAGAAAAACTACTGAAACTTCAGCAGATGAGCTTCTCAGCTCATCCAGGCCCAAATCAGTGAGCCCCAACCAAAATCTCACTGGACAGCGACACCAGGGGCGAGAGATTTAATTTAAGAGAGGGTGACAATGACATCCAGCGAGAGTGTTTTTTTGTCATGCTAATCCCCTCGTCTCCTGCTTTAAACGTGTCCGTCTGGTCCCTGAAATCCCTCTCTCCATGAGTCAGCAGCTCAGCTGCGGACCCGACTCGCGAAAGGAAAGCAAACAAGCGGCTACTGATTATTGTAGTATTTGTTAGCAGGAGCCACTGACACATCACCGTCATTATCGCCTCCGTGTTGCTTCGGCACATGGAAACCATGTGGTTGGTGGCTCTTCTCGTCGACTGATGACTGACATGGGACCATTCAACCACCATTAAGAGAAATCACATCAGCAGCACAGGCACAGCACAAGGACAGAAAAGTCTGAATTCCAGGGTGGTGCTGCTGGTGCAGGTGGGGATAACCATTCATGTAGCATGATTCATAATAATAACTATTATACAGGTTGATTCATTGGAAATCCAGCAGGATATTACAATATACAAAATCAGGAAAAAGAAAAGAAAATATCACAAATAATACCCTCTCAGCATGTGAATGTCTCTCTCAGCTCATCCACTGACTGACTGATTTAAACCTAGCTTCTGCTGCTGCTGCTGCTCTCAGACAATCAACTCTCTCCTCTTGTAGGTAGCCACTCTTTTGTACAGATTCTCCATGGCCTTGGAAGAAATTTCTTGGTTGCATGGACGGACGGACAAAAACAATTTCCATCATCAAAAACCAAAAAGAAAGAAAACATCATTGATTGATGAACTACGACAGATTACCAAACTAATCCCAACCTCCCTCCCACCTAATCCAGTGACTAAACCAATCCTCCTCCAAGAGAGAAGGGGCAGGGACAGATGAGGAAATCTTGATTAATCCAAGACGGGCATTCTTCTTTTTTGTCCCTGCTCCTCCCTCTAATTTCTACCCAATTTCATTCCCTTCCCCAGCTAGTAGTGCTCCCGAATTTACATGACGAACCTGAACCTGAAACTTTATTTACATAAAAAAAAAGATCTGTGGTAAAATTACCTAAACTCATTATGATTGTGGCCTTGTGGGATGGATTGGTTGGGTGGGTGGGCAGATGGATGGATGGGACGGATTTATATAAAAGTAGTAGTTTTTAGGGGGGTTAAAATTTAGGACAAAATGATCCTCTCAATTTCTCCCCACCCCTCTCCTCCAACCAAGTGCTTGTGGTAGCAGCAAAGGGTGGCTCTTTTGCACCATGGATGGGATGGAGGGGGGGAGGAGGGTTCTCAGGGTTACTTGGAGTGTTGTATGTGCATCTAGGCCATGGCGGTGATGCCATGGCCGCGGCCGCCGCGGCTGCGGTCGAGGCAGTCAAAACCCTCGACGCGGACCGCGGCGGGCTGGAACGCGAACCGGGCGCGGGCGCACCCGGCCGCACCGCGCGGCGACATGGACGGCGCCGCCACCGACGGGCGCGGGGTCGGCCGCTGGACGGCCACCGGGGCGGCGACCACCACCGGGAGCCCCGGCATGGGCATGGGCACGGGCGGGCAGTCCATGCCGAACCGGCTGTCGTGGACCACCGGATTCGACGCTCGACGCGGTGGCGAGCCGCAGAACAGCGGCGGCTGCTGGGACGCCGCCGACAGACCGCTCTCCTCTCCCTGCCGAAGAACGTTCGGACAGGAAAACGTCAGCTCCTTGTATGCTTTACTAGAAAAACACAGGGAAATCCGGGAGCGACCGAGCGAGGAGGCAAAAAGATCCCACCTTTGAGAGGAGGAGGTCGAGCAGATCCATGCCGGCGTCGGAGAACCCGCCGCTCTGGTGGCAGCGGAGAGGCGCCACGGGGCGCCGCGGCTTGGGGCAGAAGAGCGGGCTCTTGGCGTCGCCGGTGGCGGCGGGCGTGGCGACGGCAAGGGGGCTCTTCATGGCGGCGGCGAAGTGACTCATGCTTTCTCGCTTTCTTTTTGGTTTTTCTGGTTAGTCGATTAGATCTAGAATTTATACAAACCCTGCAAGAACAAACAAATGGCAAGAAATAGTCAGCTACATGAGTTCACTTGGCCACGAAGAAAAAGATGAGATATTTCATCAACAGGTATGCAGATCTAAGCTTGAAGGGGCGAAAACAGGACAAGGAAAAAAAATCATGAGTATATGGTGAGGTGAAGCTTGATGAAGGATTTTTTTTCCCTCGTAGTAGATGAATCTTCAAACAGATTTGTGCAAGAAAGCATGTTATTTACACATGAGACTAGTGTTGGGAAGATCTGTGACCACTGGCCTTACAAAAAAAAATCTAATCCTTCAGAGATTTGCAGCAAGGCACAGGCATGTTGCTAGCTAAGATGAACTGGTGCAAGAACAAACAAGAACAGATCTCAGCTATTCAGAAGGGATGGAACACAGGGAGAGGGAGAGGGTGCCATGTTTACCTGAAGCTTTGCCTCTGGATTTCTCTCCTCTCCTCCTATAGGATAGAGAGGAAGAAGGCAGCCAGGAACTATTGTTACTCCTACCAAGAAAATAAAACAAAACAAGAAAAAATAAAGCTCAAGCTTTGAGTGGAGCTCCCTGTTCTGGATGAGGAGGGAGGAAGGGAATGGAGGGGAATGGGTGCCTTAAATAGCCCGAAAATGATGGGGCACCACAAACCACACCAGAGGGGAGACAGCTTACCCGCAAGGGGACATTATTTTATTGGTTTTTCTTTTTTATATCACAACTGAAAAGGGTGCTATTATGTATATATGCAGAAGGAGGTGGAATATATATATATTTGAATTTTTTTAATAATGTTGCATGTGGGAAACAGTTTGAGAAAAAGCAGGTGGGAGACAGGACAGGATGAAATAATTGATTTATTTTCGGCCTGCACGGCAAAACACAGTGGCCATGATTGCTGAGCTTAGCAAATTGGGGGCTTGTTTAGATTGCAAATTTTTGCAATCTGGATACTGTAGCACGTTTCGTTTGTATTTGACAAACTTTGTCCGATCATAGACTAACTAGGCTCAAAAGATTCGTCTCGTAATTTACAATCAAACTGTGCAATTAGTTACTTTTTTTATCTACATTTAATGCTCCATGCATACGTCCAAAAATTGATGTGATGGAGAGAGAGTGAAAAAACTTGGAACTTTGAGTCAATCTAAACAAGGCCTGGGTCCTTTTCATCTTGTGCCTGATCATAGGGTCTTTTGGTTTTTTTTTTCTCCAAACTTTTTTTTTTGTTTCAGGATGGTCGTCAGGTATACTGTTGGCATTTAAATTTTGGAAGAATTTGTTGTACTCCACCCCACCTATTTTTTAGCACGTTGGTTTGTTGGTTTCAATCATGACTTATTAGTCAGCTAATAGTATTTTCTTTTTATAACTAACCAGCATCAGCCAAGCTTATCAGTCCAGAAATCAATCAGCGAACAGCCCAGTCTTTGTTCCTTGTTCCTTGTGCAGTCTTTTGGAATTCAGGCTGGTGGCCTGGTGCCAATGATGTTGATATTAGTCCTTGTGTAAGTGTCTGTTTAGTTTCTAAAATTTTGCAAAATTTTTTCAAGATTTCTCGTCACATCAAATCTTTGGACGCATGCATGAAGCATTAAATATAAATAAAAAATAAAGCTAATTACACAGTTTAGACGAAATTCACGAGACGAATCTTTTAAGCCTAATTAGACTATGATTGGACACTAATTGTCAAGTAACAACGAAAGTGATACAGTACAATTTTTCAAAAAATTTCGCCAACTAAACAAGGCCTAAGTAATCGTATCCTTCTGTATTTGTTATTCATTTAAATTAATTTTTTTGGAATCTTTTACACTACTGTTCATGGTATTTTTCCTGATATAAATTGTGTGTAGAAACCTGCTTATTGCTCTATGGGAACTAGTACAGCGAAATTACTTGCATGTATGCTCTTGTCAAAAAATGAGTATGGATGTAGTAGTACTGTAGTAGACACAGGAGTTCGCCTACCAAAAACAAGCAAGCGTACACCCCATCGATCTGGTCCTACATTTCTTATATTAGAAATGCCAAAATGCTACTTACACGAGATTAAACATGCTAAAAGAAATGTGTTTTTATAACATGCTAAATGAAATGTTGTGGTTGGAGGAAAATATCTGTGCTGCAAACTCAAATATCCAGTCCATGCATCATAATTCAAATATCTAAACAAGTTCGAATTTGCCATGATAGTCTTAAAAAAAACAGGCATGCATATTACATATACTATCTCCACGATCAGAAGATTATCAGAATTTCGTCCTGGTTTATTAGTTCTCATTTCCATTGTTATATGCATTTTGATATTGAGCTTTTAAGAAAAATAAATGGCCAGAGGAATACTAATTTCATGGAGCAAATCAAATCCTTCATGCCTTATTATTGACCGCAGTCCCTAAAACAGCATGTGCCAACTAAAACTTATCGCAGTGCTTGATTCTTATGCAATAATTGATTTTGGGTCTAATAGCTCACGAAGCAATGAGTGGCTATAGTACCAACACCTCTTTTTGCGATAGAGATGCCAAAACTTGGATAACCTTATAGTGGACGGCTCACACGATAGTTTGGATCACCTTAAAATGCTCTATTTTACTTTCATACTACTATTGTTAATCAATATTGTACAGTAGTATTATCGGTGCAGAAAGTAACCAACACGTAAATATTTATAGTTTTGCCGTACTTTGTGATCGGATGTGGCCTATCACTCAATGACACAGGGTTTATACTGGTTCAAGCAACGTGCCCTACGTCCAGTTTGAGTCGGTCGGTGACTTTATTTCTGAGCCCAGGTGCTCGAAGTTTGGAGTGGGATTACAAACGAGAGGGAGTAAGATGGGAGGTGCAAGAGGTCCGGTCGACTCCGGTTTGAAGGGCCGAGAGTGACGAGAGCTCCTACGTGCGCTGAGTGTTTGAGCGTGTGCTCGAGGCTCGAACCTGGCGGTTCTGTTGTTGAGTGTTGAATCAATCGAGAGTCGTCTTTCTACTGGAAGAGAGCGCATCCCCCTTTTATAGATGAAGAGGACGGGCTTACAAGCGAGAGAGAGAGTGCGTACGTCGGTAAGTCTTGTTGCCCACGCCGTCGGGTACAAGATGATTGTAGGCATCCACAACACTGTTATTGTCAGACGCATGTGGGAGGTTTTACCGCATTCACCATGTATGGTAAATGGCGGCGTCCACAACACTGTTGATGCCTAGAGGCGTGCGGAGAGTCTTACCGTGTTCGCCTGGTATAGGAATTGATGGCGCCCATAACACTGTAGGGCAAAATGTCGGTGCCCACAACACTGCTTGGGTTCTGACATGTCTGGAAGGTTGTAGGATGCCCTTCCGCCACGCCATGTCAGTCTTGTTCTCTGTGTGTCTGGATACGGTCCTCGGGATTTGCGGTTGTCTTGAGTGCCCTGCCTTACTTGCTTCGTCCGTTTCCTAGTCCTCCTCGGCGCAGGCGTCCCCGTCCGGTTGGTCGGTCGGCTCATTGCGCTTGATCGGAGAAAAGTTGTAAGCGGGGCTCGGTGCATCCCCGTCGGAGACGCTGGGTCGGAGTCGAAAGTGAGCGCTGTTAGCCAACCTTACGGTCGGAGAGGCGGGCTGAAGGCGGGCCAGAGTTTGAAGCGAGCGTTGTTCCTCTTTAGCGAGGCCTTTCGGTCGGAGAGGCGAGCCGGAGTCGGAAGCGGACGTCGTTCCTCCTCGGCCAGGCCTTCCGGTCGGAGATTTGGAGCGCCCTTCTGGCTTGTCATTTAGGTTTTAGGCGGCCCGGGGGTGCTAAGCGTCGTTAAATAACGTCGTCTGCTGGGTTGAGCCTTTGCTGGGAAGCCGGTCCATGAGGGACCCCGGGTTTATGAACCCGACAGGAGCCCCCGAGCCCCCGGGCGATTTGGGTAGAATCGTCTAGGGGTATTTGTCTTGACGGTGGATGCACGCGAGCGCACCCGTGGGTGTAGCCAAGGGATCGGGCAAGACGAGCTCGCAGATCCAGGCATCGGGCGCAGCCGAGGGATCGGGCAAGATGGACTCGCGGACCTGTCGTGCACAGCCGAGGCAGTTTAGGGATCGGGCGAGACGAGCTCACGGACCCAGGCGTCGAGCGTAGCTGAGGGATCGGGCGATACTCGCGGACCCGTCATGTGCAGCCGAGGCGGTTTAGGGATCGGGCGAGACAAGCTCACGGACCCAGGCGTCGGACACAGCTGAGGGATCAAGCGAGACGAGCTCGTGCACAGCCGAGGTAGTTTAGGGATCAAGCGAGACGAGCTCGCGGACCCGAGCATCGAAGCGCGTAGGGGATCAGGCGATACTCGCGGACCCATCATCTTGTGAAATGAGGCGGTTTTGGGATCGGCGAGACAAGCTCGTGGACCCAGGCGTCGGGCGCAGCCGAGGGATCGAGCGAGACGGACTCGCGGACCCATCGTGCGCAGCCAAGGCAATTTAGGGATCGAGCGAGACGAGCTCGCGGTCCCAGGCGTCGGGCACAACCGAGGGATCGGGCGAAATGGACTCGCGGACCCATCGTGCGTAGCCGAGGCAGTTTAGGGATCGGTCAAGACGAGCTCGTGGACCCAGGCGTCGGGCGTAGCCGAGGTATCAGGCGATACTCATGGACCCGTCGCACGTAGCCGAGGCGGTTTAGGGATCAGGCAAGACAAGCTCGTAGACCCAGGCGTCGGGCAAAGCCGAGGGATTGGGTCAGACGGACTCGTGGACCCGTGGTGCGTAGCCGAGGCGGTTTAGCGATCGGGCGAGACGAGCTCACGGAACCAGGCGTCGGGCGCAGCCGAGGGATCGGGCGAGACGGACTCGCGGACCCGTCGTGCGCAGCCGAGGCAGTTTATGGATCGGGCGAGACGAGCTCGCGGACCTAGGCATCAGGCACAGCTGAGGTATCGGGAGATACTCGCGGACCCATCGTGCGCAGCCGAGGCAGTTTAGGGATCGGGCGAGACGAGCTCGCGGACCCAGGCGTCGGGCACAGCCGAGGGATCAGGCGAGATGGACTCGTGGACCCGTCGTGCGCAGCCGAGGTAGTTTAGGGATCGGGCGAGACGAGCTCACGGACCCAGGCGTCGGGCGCAGCCGAGGGATCGGGCAATACTTGCGGACCCATCGTGCGCAACCAAGGCGGTTTAGGGATTGGGCGAGACAAGCTTGTGGACCCAGGCGTCGAGCGTAGCCGAGGGATCGGGCGAGACGAGCTCATGCGTAGCCGAGGCAGTTTAGGGATCGGGTGAGATGAGCTCACGGACCCAAGCGTCGGGCGCAGCCAAGGGATCGGGCGATACTCGTGGACCCGTCGTGCACAGCTGAGGTGGTTTAGGGATCGGGCGAGACAAGCTCGCGGACCTGGGCGTCAAGCGCAGCCGAGGGATCGGGCGAGACAGACTCGCGGACCCATCATGCGTAGCCGAGGCAGTTTAGGGATCGGGTGAGATGAGCTCACGGACCCAGGCGCCGGGCGCAACCAAGGGATCGAGCGATACTCATGGACCCATCGTGCATAGCCAAGGCGGTTTAGGGATCGGGAGAGACGAGCTTGTGGACCCAAGCGTCGGGTGCAGCTGAGGGATCGAGCGAGATGGACTCACGGACCCATCATGCGTAGCCGAGGTAGCTTAGGGATCGGGCGAGACAAACTCGTGGACCCAGGCGTCGGGCGTAGCCGAGGGATTAGGCGATACTCGCGGACCTGTCATGCGCAGCCGAGGCGGTTGAAAGGTCCTAATGGCTAGAGGGGGGGTGAATAGCCTAATAAAATTTTCTACAACAACACTTAACAAAATAGTTAGACAATTATGAGGTGAAGCAAGAGTTGAGCTAGCCTACTCAAAATGCAAGCCACCTACCACAATTCTAGTTTAGATAGTATCTATTCACACAATAGCTATGCCACTACTCTATGTTAGTGTGCTCTCAAAGGCTAACTAAAGAGAAACACCAACCAAACAAGCAAGCTCTCACAACTAGCTACACTAAAGAGCTTGACAACTAGTTTGCGGTAATATAAAGAGAGTGATCAAGAAGGTTATACCGCCATGTAGATGAATAAACCAACCAATCACAAGAGTGAATAACAATGAAGACCAATCACCTCGGAATCAAAGGATGAACACAATGATTTTTATCGAGGTTCACTTGCTTGCCGACAAGCTACTCCTCGTTGTGGCGATTTACTCACTTGGAGGTTCACGCGCTAATTGGCTTCACACGCCAAACTCTCAATAGGATGCCGCACAACCAACACAAGATGAGGATCACACAAGCCACGAGCAATTCATTAGAGTAGCTTTTGGCTCTCCACCGGGGAAAGGTCAAGAACCCCTCACAATCACCATGATCAGAGCCGGAGACAATCACCACCCTCCGCTCGACGATCCTCGCTGCTCCAAGCCATCTAGGTGGCGGCAACCACCAAGAGTAACAAGCGAAACACGAACACCAAGTGCCTCTAGATGCAAACACTCAAGCAATGCACTTGGATTCTCTTCCAATCTCATAAAGATGATGAATCAATGATGGAGATGAGTGGGAGAGCTTTGGCTAAGCCCACAAGGATGCTATGTCAATGCAAAATGGCCAAGAGTTTGAGCTTGAACCGCCATGGGGCTTAAATAGAAGCCCCATGAAATAAAGCCGTTGTACCCCTTTCTTTGGGTAAAGCAGCGGGGTGACCGGACACTGGCCCTCAGCGTCCGGTCATGTGATACTCGTCACGTGTCCCCTGCTTCAAATGCTATTCATCAGATTTCAATGGTCGTCTATTGACCAGACATCTAAGCTAAACCGACCGGGACGCCTTTCGGCCTCCGGTCCGGTCATTTTCAAAGAAGATTCGAAGCGATATTTCCACGGCCGGACGCGTCCGTCATGCTTGACCGGACTGACCCGGCGATGTTCGGTCACAAGTTGACTTCATATGTGTTGTTGGTCAACACGACCGGACACAGCTTTCCAGCGTTCGGTCGCTGAGCGACCCAGCGTCCGGTCGTTTGATCGACGCCAGCGTCCGGTCACTTTGTGACCAGCGAGACCAACTCCTCTTCACGTCTATCTTCTTCACCCTTGCTCAAATGTGCCAACCACCAAGTGTATCACCTTGTGCATATATGTTAGCCTATTTTCACAAACATTTTCAAGGGTGTTAGCACTCCACTAGATCCTAAATGCATATGCAATGAGTTAGAGCATCTAGTGGCACTTTGATAACCGCATTCTGATACGGGTTTCACCCCTCTTAATAGTACGCCTATCAAACTTAAATGTGATCACACTCTCTAAGTGTCTTGATCACCAAAACAAAATAGCTCCTACAAAATATACCTTTGCCTTGAGCTTTTTGTTTTTCTCTTTCTTCTTTCAGAGTCGAAGCACTTGATCATCACCATGCCATCATCATCATCATGCTATGATCTTCATTTGCTTCACCACTTGGAGTGCGCTACCTATCTCATGATCACTTCATAAACTAGGTTAGCACTTAGGGTTTTATCAATTCACCAAAACCAAACTAGAGCTTTCAATCTCCCCCTTTTTGGTAATTGATGACAACCCTTTCACAAAGATATGAATTGAAATTTTATTGAATCCATGTTGCTTGTCCAAGCATATTTACTATGTGTAAAAAGATATGGACAAGTTTCATGAATCCCATATGGCAGCAATTGCTCCCCCTACATATGTGCTAAGAGTTTGAATTGTAGCTTACACATATGCTTAAATAGGAAATATAGGAGACAATGTCTACCAAATGATGCTAAGGTATAAAAGATGGACCTTTGAAGCGTGATACCAATCGGAGTGCACCAATATACCATCCTTAGCATCATGGTTAGCTTGATACCACTTGGAAAAACTTTGTAAATATTTAGAAATGATACCACTTGGTAATACTTGGAAATGAAATCACTCGATATGCTATTGCATACTAGATTTTCATTTCATCATTTCAAGTTTACAACTAGCATTCATCACACAAGCATGGATATTTAAAATTTAAAACTTATGTCATGCAAGCAAACATATGAAATGCACATTCAAATGCACCATACAAGTTCATGAGCTTGCTCCCCCTACTTGTGTGCTCAAGATTTTAATTGATCCCTTTCCTTTGTCATATCTCTCCCCCTATGTCAAGTTCTCTCTCTTTGTCATTCAAGGTGGCCTTCATCCAAAGAATTTGTGCACAACAACTACCAGCGGATATGTATTCGGCTTCGGCGGTTGATAATGCAACACTATTTTGCTTCTTTGATGACCATAAAACAAGTGATCTTCCCAACAATTGACATGTGCCCGAGGTGCTCTTCCTTTTAACCTTGCATCCCGCATAATCCGAGTAGGAGTAACCAACTAGCTCAAACTTTGCTCCTTTGGGATACCACAAACCAGCATTTTGTGTATGCTTCAAGTACCTCAATATTCTCTTTGTAGCCTTCAAATGACTTTCTCTTGGTGAGGATTGAAATCTTACATAGAGTAGGCCTTGATGCGGTCACATAGAGTAGGCTTCCAATCATAGACCAATAAAATTTTTGATCCACCATATTGTCACTTGCATCATTATCCAAGTTGTCATTTATTCCCATTGGTGTGCTAATGGCTTTACTATCATTCATGCCAAACTTCTTGATCATGTCCTTGATATACTTGCCTTGACTCACAAATGTACCATTCTTCAATTGTTTGATTTGAAGACCAAGGAAGTAACTTAACTCCCTAATCATGGACATCTCAAACTTATTAGCCATCATCTTTCCAAACTCATCACAAAAGTCTTGATTGGTTGATCCAAATATGATGTCATCAACATAGATTTGGAACACAAATAAATCTTTTCCAATCTTCTTGATGAAAAGAGTGGTGTCAACCTTGCCCATCATGAACCCTTCAGAGAGTAGGAAGTCCCTCAATCTCTCATATTATGCTCTAGGTGCTTGCTTCAAGCCATACAATGCCTTTTTTAACTTGTACACATGGTCGGGCTTCTTATCATCTTCAAAACCAGGAGGTTGCTCAACATATACTTCTTTATTTATGTAACCATTGAGAAATGCACTCTTAACATCCATTTGATAAAGTTTGATGTTGTGGGCACAAGCATTGGCTAGCAAGATTCTAATTACTTCCAATCTAGCAACCAGGGCATATGTTTCTCCAAAGTCAAGACCTTCCACTTATGTATAACCTTGTGCTACTAATCTTGCTTTGTTCCTTACTACTATCCCATCTTGATCTTGCTTGTTTCTAAGACCCATTTGGTTCCAATCACATTGTGTCCCTTTGGTCTTTCTACCAATTCCCATACTTGATTTCTTGTGAAGTTATTCAACTCTTCTTGCATAGCATTCACCCAATCAACATCCTTCAAAGCTTCATCTATCTTCTTTGGTTCAATGGATGACACAAATGAGAAGTGCTCACAAAATGAAGCCAATCTTGATATTGTTTGAACACCTTTTGAAATATCACCAATGATAGTGTCCAATGGATGATCCGTTGCAATATTTGTTGGTTGGAGGATTGGAACTTGATTGCTTGCACTTGCTTGATCATTGGGTTGAGATGATGTAGTAGCCACTTGATCTTGTTCATTGTCATGAGAGCCATTTGTACTACCTTGATTTGTATCATCTTGCACATTTGAGTTAGAGAGCACTTGCACTTGATCATCTTCATCATCATTCACTTGCCTTGGCCTCAATTCACCAATATCCATGTTCTTCATGGCATTTGAAAGTTGAATGCCTCTAACATCTTCTAAGTTCTCATTATCTACTTGTGAACCCTTGGTTTCATCAAATTTAACATCATGAACTTCCTCAAGAGTACCACTATCCAAATTCCAAATTCTATATGCTTTGCTTGTAGTGGAGTAACCAAGTAGAAATCCTTCATCACATTTCTTGTCAAACTTGCCCAATCTAGTGCCTTTCTTCAAGATATAGCATTTGCAACCAAAGACTCAAAAATATGCAATGTTAGGCTTTCTACCATTCAAGAGCTCATATGGTGTCTTCTCTTTCAATCAGTGACAATAGAGGCGGTTGCTATAATAGCTAGCCGTGTTGATAGCTTTGGCCCAAAATGATTGACTCACATTGTACTCACTAAGCATAGACCTTGCCATATCAATGAGTGTTCTATTCTTCCTCTCAACAAGGCCATTTGATTGTGGAGTGTACTTGACCGAGAATTGATGTATAATTCTAAATTCATCACATAACTCATCAATTCTAGTGTTCTTAAACTCACTACCATTGCCACTTCTAACTCTCTTGATGGTTGTTTCAAACTTATTGTGAATGCCCTTGATAAATGATTTGAATATTGCAAACACATCACTTCTGTCCACTAGAAAGAATACTCATGTGTATCTAGTGTAATCATCCACTATCACAAAGCCATATTTGTTACCACCAATGCTAGTGTATTGAGTTGGCCCAAACAAATCCATGTGCAATAATTCAAATGCTTTACTAGTGCTCATCATGCTTTTCTTAGGATGGGTGTTTCCAACTTGTTTGCCGGCTTGACAAGAGCTACAAAGCTTATCCTTTTCAAACACAACATCTTTCAAGCCTCTAACCAAGTCATGCTTAACCAATCTATTCAATTATTTCATTCCAACATGACCAAGCCTTCTATGCCATAACCAACCCATACTAGACTTAGTGAACAGGCATGTAGATAATCTAGCTTCACTAGCATTGAAATCAACCAAGTATAGATTATCATATCTAAAGCCTTTGAAGATCAAGTTAGAGCCATCTACACTTATGATCTCTACATCATCTACTCCAAATATGTATTTGAATCCAAGATCACACAATTGAGCCACGGATAGCAAATGAAAGTTCAAGCTCTCTACTAGCAACACATTAGATATGCTCATGTCATTGGATATTGTAATCTTACCAAGCCCTTTGATCTTGCCTTTGCCATTGTCACCAAATGTGATACTATCATAACCATCATTGCCATTGGTGTTGATTGAGTTGAACATTCTTGCATCATCGGTCATATGTTGAGTGCACCCACTATCAAGAACCCAATGCCTTCCTCTGGCTTTGTAATTGACATACAAAAGAAGATCAATTCTTTTTAGGTACCAAAACTTGCTTGGGTCCTTGAAGGTTAGTCACTAAGCTTTTTGGTACCAAAATGACTTTCTTCTTTGAGTCCATCCATGGTTTACTAATGAACTTAGCCTTCACACCATTTGTTCCCTTAGTAAGCATATAGCATGAATCAAGCTTAAGGGAGGATACATTAACATTTTTGCTCTTGTTGGTGCATTCTTGCTCTTTATGACCAACTTGCTTGCAACTAGTGCAAAACCGACCATTGTTCTTTACAAAACTAGTCTTGTGAGGAGCAAAGACCGTCTTGCCTTTCTTGGAGGTATTGCCAATCCCTCTTTGTAGAGAGAAGCTCTTTGGCTACCCAAGCACATAAGCAAGCAGTCCTCACCACCATAAGCCTTAGCCAAAGTGTGAGTGAGCGTGTTAACCTCCTTCTTGAGATTCTCATTCTCAACCACTAGTGAGGCATCACAAGTGAGACCATCACCACTAGATGAGGTGAAAGTGGAAGTACTACAAGAAGGGTTAGTAGAAGGAGCAATCATAGGCATAGATAGTGATTCATCAATTATATCACAAGTTAAACCTACATTGCAAGTTTCAACATGCTTCTTTTTATTTTGCTCATCAAGCAAAGAGGAATGAGCCTTTTCAAGCTTTTTGTGAGCTTTGCCAAGCTTCTCATTGGCTTCCTCTAGCCTCTCATGAGATGCATTGAGCTCATCAAAGGCTTGCTTAAGAGCTTTTAGTTCCTTACGCAAGCTTTTGCATTCTCTTCTCTTGATGTCAAAGTATTCTCTAGCATCTTCTAGCATGTCAATTAGTTCATCCTTAGTAGGTTCATCATCATCACTATCACTATCATTTTCATTTTCATTTTCATCACCATCATCATGTTCTTCATCACTTTTATCATCACAAGTTTATACCTTAGTGGCCTTAGCTATGAAGTATGATGAAGAGTCGAAGAGAGAAGGCTTCTCATTGATAGCAATGCTTACTAGAACCTTCTTCTTAGTGGTCTTATGATCATCACTATCATCATCATCACTTGAGGAAGCATCACTATCCCAAGTAACCACATATGAACCACCCTTCTTCTTCTTGAAGGCCATCTTGTCTTTCTTCTCTTTCTTCTCCTTCTTGTCCTTCTTCTTGTTCTTTTTGTTGTCATCATCATTGTTGTATGGACATTGAGCAACAAGATGATCTTTGCTTCCACACTTGAAGCACCTTCTTGACTCTTCTTTGATCTTGGATGAAGACTTCTTTCTTCTAGCACGATAGCCCTTCTTCACCTTGAATTTGCCAAATCTCTTGACAAAGAGAGCCATCTTCTCATCATCATCATCATCCCATGAATCATCTTCTTCACTTGATGTTTCTTGCTTGGCTTTGCCCTTGGATGATGTGGCCTTGAATGCCACGCTCTTCTTCTTGTCATCCTTCTTCTCATCTTTCTTCTCCTTCTTTTCTTTCTTCTCATCATCATCTCTATAAGCATCATCGGTCATAATGTCTCCCAAGATTTGGTTTGGTGTCACTGTGTCCAACCCGGTCCTTATTAGCAAGGTGACTAACATGCCAAATCTTATGGGTAAACATCTCAAGAACTTATTAGAGAAGTCCTTGTCCTCTATCTTCTCACCAAGTGCTTTGAGATCATTTACAATCACCTCCATCCGATGGAACATTTCCAGAACACTTTCATCCTCCTTCATCTTGAAGCTTGCAAACTTTTCTTTGAGAATATATGCTTTTGCACCCTTCATGGCTTGAGTGCCCTCAAATGTTCTTCCAACTTCTTCCATGCCTCATGAGCTCTCTCAATGTTCTTGATTTGCTCAAAGGTTCTCTCATCCAAAGCATCATGGATGGCACTAAGAGCTATGTCATTGTTTTGGAGAAGTATTTCTTCGACGGCGGAGGGAGCCTCTTCATCTTCTATCTCAATCTTTGTTTCTACCACTTTTCAAATCTTCCTATTGATTGACTTGATATATGTTGTCATCTTAGCCTTCCAATAAGGATAATTTGAGTCATCAAATTGGGGTGGCTTCTTGGTATTGTTGATTTGAGCCATTTTTACACCAAAGGTTGTTAAGCCTCAAATCACGGTGACCTCGGCTCTCATACCACTTGAAAGGTCCTAATGGCTAGAGGGGGGGTGAATAGCCTAATAAAATTTTCTACAACAACACTTAATAAAATGGTTAGACAATTATGAGGCGAAGCAAGAGTTGCGCTAGCCTACTCAAAATGCAAGCCATCTACCACAATTCTAGTTTAGATAGTATCTGCGTGGCCTTCGTCGGGGTGGAGCCATACGTGGACTCCTTCCGGCGAATCTTCTCCGGGCGAGTTTTGTTGGAGGGGAAGCCGCTCAGGACTGTGTTGGTGGAGGGTTTCGCCCTTGCAGCTGCTCAGGTAGGCAAGTTCATAAAGTTTGATGAGACATCCTCCAGCCATGGCGGGCATACTTCGGTGGGCAGCGTCCTTATCTAGGAGCTGCCTCGACTGCATGAGAAGGTCCGGAGCTCCATGTTCTTCTGCTGAGTATCTATGGGCACGACGCCCTTGAGGTACCCGTTGCGCTCGCCGAAGTCGAGGGAGTGGAACCGGGCGGGGCCCTTGCGGTGGTGGTTATGTCTGGTGGTATGTGTTGTGGCCTCACCTTTGGCATCAGTTGATGCCGCCGAGCGGCCATAGTAGCATTTAGAGTAGAAGTAGTCAGCAAATGTAACCGTTAAGTTCATGGGGGAGCCCCCGTGTGAACAGTTTTTGTATCAATGAATACATCAGTTCTGCTTTGTGATAGAATCACTATCCGTTCCTTGTTTTTTATCCTAGCGTAGCTTTGTTTTTATCCTTTCTCTTTCGCACCTACCCGTTCATTCCGTAGGCTACAACTTTAAGAACCCGGGCATGGCCCGCGAGGCTTGGCTGCTCGTAGCTGTAGGTCATGGCGGGGTGCGCTCGGTCGGGAGTAAAAACAAAGCTACATAGGGTAATCAAAGGAATGGAATGCCCTTTCATTCGGGCAACACCCTTTCATTCAGGCGAAAAGTTTTTACCATGTGATAGTAAAAAAAGAGAGGTGGTATTGTACCCTCGTGGAGCCCCCGAGCGACCTAGGCCGAAAGTGTTCAGGCTAGGGCGCTTTATAGGAACAAGCGTTGAATAAAAGCGGTAAGACCGAATTTAGGGGAAAACGACGTAGCTGTTCAATATTCCAAGTGTTGGTGAGAACGTTGCCGTTGTCGTCCTTTAGTCGGTAGGCGCCCGGTCGGATTACCTCGGCCACCATATAGGTACCTTCCCATGGTGGAGAGAGTTTGTGTTTCTCCTTCGTTGATTGGGTCCTCCGGAGTACGAGATCACCGACTTCGAGGATCCTCCCCCTAATCTTCCTTTCATGGTACCTACGAAGAGTTTGCTGGTAGCAAGTGGAGCGGATGACGGTCGTCTCGTGGGCTTCCTCGAGCAGGTCGACTGCGTCTTGCTGAGCCTCCGCGGCTCGGTCGCGGTCGAAAGCCATCAATCTCGGGGCGCCGTGGTCGAGGTAGGAGGGCAGCACTACTTCAGCTCCGTAAGCCAAGAAGAAGGGCATGAACCCTATGGATCAGTTCAGGGTCATTCTCAGGCTCTAAAGGATCGCCAGGACCTCTGCAACCCATCGCCCGTCGTACTTGTTGAGTCAATCGAAGATACGTGGCTTAAGTCCTTGGAGGACCATGCCATTGGCATGCTCGACCTGACCGTTGGTACGTGGATGTCTGACTGAGGCCTAGTCGATCCTGATGCCGTATCCATCACTGAAGTCTAGGAACTTCTTCCTAGTGAAGTTAGTCCCATGGTCAGTGATGATACAGTTAGGAACGCCGAACTGGTAGATGATGTCAAGGAAGAATTTGACCGCCTCTTCCGAGCGGATGTTGGTGATGGGCTTTTGCCTCTATCCATTTGGTGAACTTGTCGACTGCTACAAGCAGCTGAGTGAAGCCGCTCGACCCTTTTTGAGGGGTCCTACCATGTCGAGGCCCACACCGCGAACAGCCAGGTGATGGGGATGGTTTAGAGCTCCTGTACCGGCGAATGGGTTTGCCGAGCGTAGAACTGGCATCCTTCAGACCTGCGGATGACCTCCTCTGCGTCTCGTAGCGCGGTGGGCTAGTAAAAACCTTGACGAAAGGCTTTTCTGACCAGCAGCCTCGGGTGAAAGGTCATAATGGCTAGAGCGGGGGTGAATAGCCTATTAGGAATTTATACAACAACACTTAGCAAACCGGTTAGACAATTATGAGGCGAAGCAAGTGTTACGCTAGCCTACTAAAATTGCAAGCCACCTACCATAATTCTAGTTTATATAGTTTCTATCCACACAATAGCTATGTAACTACACTAAGTTAGTGCGCTCTCAAATGCTAACTAAAGAGCCACACTAACCAAACTAACAAGCTCTCACAACTAGTTACACTAAAGAACTTGACAACTAGTTTGCGGTAATGTAAAGAGAGTGAGCAAGATGGTTATACCGCCATGTTGAGGAAGGAGCCAATCAATCACAAGAATGAATACCAATGAAGACCAATCACCTTGAAATCAAATGATGACACAATAATTTTTTACCGAGGTTCACTTGCTTGCCGGCAAGCTAGTCCTTGTTGTGGTGATTCACTCACTTGGAGGTTCATACGCTAATTGGCATCACACATCAAACCCTCAATAGGGTGTCGCACAACCAACATAAGACGAGGATCATACAAGCCATGAGCAATTCACTAGAGTACCTTTTGGCTCTTCGCCAGGGAAAGGTCAAGAACCCCTCACAATCACCACGATTGGAGCTGCAGATAATCACCAACCTCTGCTCGATGATCCTAGCTGCTCCAGGCCGTCTAGGTGGCGGCAACCACCAAGAGTAACAAGTGAATCCCACAGCGAAACACGAACACCAAGTGCCTCTAGATGCAAACACTCAAGCAATGCACTTGGATTCTCCCAATCTCACAAAGATGTTGAATCTATGATGGAGATGAGTGGGAGGGCTTTGGCTAAGCTCACAAGGTTGTTATGTCAATGCAAATGGCCAAGGGAGTGAGCTAGAGCCGGTCATAGGGCTTAAATAGAAGCCCCCATGAAATAGAGCCGTTGTACCCCTTCACTGGGCACAACTCGGGGTGACCGGACGCTCCGGTCGGATCGATCGGACGCACCCTGCCAGCGTCCGGTCAACAGATGGCTGCCATGTCATCCCTCTCTTCAAATACTGAGCGCCCGATCCCAACGGTTAAGTGATGACCGGACACAGCACAGTGCCACGACCGGACGCAGGACCCCAGCGTCCGGTCACTTTCAGTAAGGTTCTAGCTATGATCGGACGCGTCAGTTTGATCATGACCGAACATAGGACCCCAGCATCTGGTCATTTTCTAGTAAGCCTCCACTCACGACCGGACGCGTCTGGTCATGCCCGACCGAACTCACCCAACGTCCAGTCACTCACTATCTCCTCTGTGCGCTACCACGTCAGCAGGACCGGACGCACCCCGCCAGCATCCGGTCACAAAGTGACCCAGCGTCTAGTCGAAGACCGATGCTAGCATCTTCACTGCTTCCACTGACTGGATGCACCGGTCCAGTTGAGGCCAGCGTCTGGTGCACTCTGTGAAACCCTATCTTTTCTGTACAGTGCGCCAGTGGCACCATCGAACTCTCCACACTCTAGGGGCGGACTCTCCATCGGTGAAGTTTCTTACCCTTGCTCCTAAGTGCTAAACACAATGTGTATCACATTTGTGCATGTGTGTTAGCATATTTTCACAAACATTTTCAAGGGTGTTAGCACTCTCCTAGATCCTAAATGCATATGCAATGAGTTAGAGCATCTAGTGGCACTTTGATAACCGCATTTTGATATGAGTTTCACCCCTATTAATAGTATGGCTATCGATCCTAAATGTGATCACACTCTCTAAGTGTCTCGATCACTAAAACAAAATGGCTCCTACCACTTATACCTTTGCCTTGAGCATTTTGTTTTTCTCTTTATTCTTTTCAAGTCCAAGCACTTGATCATTACCATGGCATCACCATCATCATGTCATGATCTTCATTTGCTTCATCACTTGGAATGTGCTACCTATCTCATGATCACTTTGATAAACTAGGTTAGCACTAAGGGTTTCATCAATTCACCAAAACTAAACTAGAGCTTTCATTAGGGCCTCGTGATGTCCGTAGATTCTAGCATGGACCTCGTGGAGAAGCTATTTCCCTTGGTTGGTAGGGATGCACTTCATGAGTACCCCCAATGGACTTCGTTTGTAGAGTTCGTCACCGAGCGCGATGAAGGTATTGGCGCATCGAGCGATCCGTCATGCTTCAGTCCTCTCGGGTGGGAGAACCTCCTCGAGGAGGTAGGCAAGTAGCGGCGCTAGCCAGTTGGTTGGATCGAGTTCCATCATGGCAACGTCGGCGGGCGACGCCGTCACGGAGGCACTGGGGTCGGAGCCCCCGAGCGCCGGGCTGGCGTTCGGGTCGGAGCCCCCGAGCGTCGGGTTGGCATCAGGGTGTGTCTAGATCAACCCTTCTAGGATGCGGGCGGATGGCTCGTGGAGGTCATTGACAAAGACCCTGTCCGAGGACAGAATCTGTCTGGCCGCCAGATTCATGAGAAAATCGGTGGCGTCATTGTCCTTTCGGGGGACATGATATAGCTCGATCCCCTAGAATTTGTCCTCGAGCTTGCGCACCTCCTAGTAGTGATAAGCTGCGGTGACCAACGCGGTGTTGGTCGGTCGGCACCGATCCTTTTTGTTCTTCATGCCCCTCTACGTGGAGGGGCCCTCATCTTGGTCCTCGCGCTTGGCCTTGCCTTTGTCCCGGCCTCCGTTGAAGACCGCTCCGATTGCCTTATCACTGGAGGCGTGGTTCATGGTGACATCGAGCAGGTCGCGGGTGGTACGGGGCTTCAGGCAGCCAAGCTTGTTGATCAGGGACTCATAGGTTGTCCCAGAGAGGAATGCATTGATGACGTCCGCATCGACGACATCAGGGAGGGAGTTGCATCGTTGGGAGAACCTACGGATGTAATTTCGTAGGGACTCACTGGGCTCCTGCTGGCAGCTCTTGAGGTCCTAGGAGTTACTAGGGTGGACGTACGTCCCCAAGAAATTTTCGACAAAGATCCTCTTGAGGTCTGCCCAGTCGTGGATGCTGTCGTGCGGGAGGAATTCAAGCCATGCCCGAACATGTTCCCCCATGTAGATGAGGAGATATTGAATGATGAAATGGTCATCATCCACCCCTCCAGCTCGGTAGGCGAGCCGGAAATCTTTGAGCCATATATCAGGGTTCGTCTCCCCGGTGTACTTGGCGATGTTGGTGGGCGGTCGGAATCGCTGTGGGAACGACGCTCTCTGGATGCATTGGCTAAAGGCCCGTGGTCTCGGGACATCCGGGCTAGGACTCTGGTTGTCTGGCCGGTGACCATGCGTGTGGCATGTTTCACCGCTCCCCTCGATGGTTCGACTGGGGCCCGTGTCGTCTGCCCTCACCGCCGCCCGATGGACGTCATCATCATGCCAGGCCTGATGTCGGTTGTTGATAATGTTGTGAGCGTCTTGGTTCGGACCGAGCCATTCGCGTATCGGTGGTCGGTGTGGAGCAGGCGTCGGGTTGGACCGCGGCGCAGCTGCGACCTCCTGTGTCACGCTTGGCGGCTGTAGTGGTGAACGGATGGAGCGATCCATCTGGTGCGTCCCCACTCCCCTGGTGGGGAGAGAGGCCGCAAGTCAGAGTCGTGATGCGGAGCTCTCCGCCTGTTGAACGGCGGTAGCTTCCACCAGCGCCCGGAGGTTCTAGTGGACCGCCCGCTCCAGGGGGTCCATGGGCTTGAGAATGCCGCGTAGAAGCATTGCCGCAGCGGCGATGTTCTGGCTAGCCCAAGCGAACTGTGGGGGATCGTTCCCCTCGTCTATGATGTCGCGCTGGACCTGGCAGGCGCGACCCCGGGCACCGCTCACCGGGTTACGCACATGGGGCGCAACATGCTGCACCGAGCGTGCATGGGGCACCGGTGCAGGTGGCGGCTGGTTCTACCGCCGTTGTCGTAGCTCCTCGCCGTGCTCTTGTGCGAGCACGAGAGCCCCCGCAAGAGGGTCCAGAGGGGTGTGAGTCTGCAAGGACTCCGCTACCACCGACGACTATCCTAGAGCATCCACCATAGCACACTCCTAGGACGGACGGTGGCTAGGTGTCGCGTCGCCATTGCTGAAGTCATCGCTCTCAACCTCGTTACCTATGAGTTCGTAGAAACAGGTGGGAGCATAGCTCACCATCCCCACGAATTTGGATGTGAGAGGAGGCGGCATCAGCATCTTTCAGAGCCCCCGGGCATACACGTCCGTGGGGGACGCGAGGCCGTAGGGGGACCGATCTCATGGTGGTTGCGGTAGGGACAGCGGGGTCCCTCCAGATAATTAGCGAAAGATAGTAAGCTGTAAGTAAATAACAACATGTACATTACTCATAGCGGGGTTTGAGCAGAGCGTTTGCTCGGAATGAAGCACAGGCGCCTCGTCGTTGAAGTCGTCGGGTGTCCCGGAGCCGATAGAGGGCGCCCCTCCGACAGGTGTCGGAACAAGTGCCTCCTCGCGGAGGTGTAGTATGCCGAGCCGGTCGGCGACGAAGTCCAAGCTTCCGAAGAGGAAGGCCTGGGACGGCTCGAAGACGGGAGGCCCCCACATCCCAACAGTTGGGAGTGCGGGGAACTCTAGTGAGCCGAAGCGAGTCGTACGATGACCAAAAGTGTGAACGGCAAAGCGGGCCATCCGATGACCAAAAGTGTGAACGTACAACGTCTTCCCCATGGACGGCGCCAACTGTCGGTGCAGAAAGTGACCAACACGTAAATATTTATAGTTTTGCCGTACGTTGTGATCAGATGTGGCCTAGCACTCAATGACATAAGGTTTATATTGGTTCAGGCCACGTGCCATACGTCTAGTTTGAGTCGATCGGTGACTTTATTCCTGAGCCCAGGTGGTCGAAGTTTGTAGTGGGGTTACGAAAGAGAAGGAGTAAGATGGGGGTTGCAAGAGGTCCAGTCGACTCCGGTTTGAAGGGCCGAGAGTGACGAGAGCTCCTACGTGCGCTGAGTGTTTGAGCGTGTGCTTGAGGCTCAAACCTGGCGGTTCTGTTGTTGAGTGTTGAATCGATCGAGAGTCATCTTTCTATTGGGAGAGAGCGTATCCCCTTTTATAGATGAAGGGGATGGCCTTACAAGCGACAGAGAGAGTGCGTATGCCGGTAAGTCTTGTTGCCCACGCCGTCGGGTACAAGATGATTGTAGGCGCCCACAATACTGTTGATGCCCAGAGGCATGCAGGCAGTCTTACCGTGTTCACCTGGTATAGGAATTGATGGCGCCTATAACACTATAGGGAAGAACGTCGGTGCCCACAACACTGCTTGGGTTCTGACATGCCTGGAAGGTTGCAGGGTGCCCTTCCGCCACGCCCTGTCGGTACTATCCTGCAGGTGTACAGGATACGGTCCTCGGGATTGCGGTTGTCTTGAGTGCCCTGCCTTACTTTCTCCGTCCGTTTCCTGGTCCTCACCAAGTGGGTGTCCCCCGTCGGTTGGTCCCAGTCGGCTCTGACTACGCCAGTCGGAGGAAAGCTGTAGGCAGGGGCTCGGTGCATCTCCGGTCGGAGACGCGGGTCGGAGTTGAAAGTGAGCGCTGTTTGCCAACCTTCCGGTTGGAGAGGCGGGCCGGAGGCGGAAGCGAGCACTCTTCCTCTTTAGCGAGGCCTTCCAATCGGAGAGGCGGGCCGGAGTCAGAAGTGGGCGCCGTTCCTCCTCGGCCAGGCCTTCCGCTCGGAGATTTGGAGCGCCCTTTTGTCCTGTCGTTTAGGTTTATGAACCCGACAAGTATTTTCACATTTATGTAAACTTCCGTGCAATGAGTCATACATATATATGTAAACTTGTTGAGTTGGTACTATTTCTAAGTTTAGCAATGAAATAATAGTTAGCTTTTCCGGTAATGGTGTACTATGCTCCTTTTAAATGGGTTTTGCATTATTCATTTATTCCCATTACCTAAATGTGTGTACAACATGTTTCTATTGTTTGATGTGAAATGAGAACATTTGGTAGAAACGACTTAACAAGTAAAAGTGTATTTGTGTGTTACCGTTGTATCTATATTATTAAGTTGACCGACCGTCAGATTCATATATCAACCGTGACCATGAAAACAAATAAAGTAATACGACTAATATTACCCATACATAATATATTATATTGCAGTGTGATCGACTAAAGGGAGAAGACATAGACATAAAGGTCACAAAGCCATCGAGCTTGAAATAAAGTATAGATATAGCGAGTCAGTGAAAGAAGTTTGGGTGAGTTAGGCCTCACCCTCGACTAGTGAAGCAATTGGCATCATCGATGTCACAACATATTGACGTCGTCATCACCAACTCATGTCCATTGGATGTTTTCCTCTATTGTGTATAAAGGCGTAAGGATAGATGAAACCACACTCTAGATTTCACTTAATAATAGAACGGTTCCAGGTGCCATATATGGTGGTCGGCAGCACCCTCTATCCACCACATAATTAACCTGACGTGTTAAAATTACGTCGACTTGGCACATGGGGTGCTCAAACAAGTTTGAATCTACGCAAGAGATGTTATTTTTTTCTAGTCTCCGCCATGAATACATCCCCGTCCCCCCTCCCTCCCGCAAAAAAAAACTCCCTGATATGAATCTAACAAGGCGTGGCTCTGCACGTGCTATTGGGTTGTGGACAAGCATCCAAATTTCAAACATAAATAGGAGCTAGATGTTGCGACCCTAAACAAAGCAAAATCAAACCCATTTGAAAACCACAAAGCCTTAATCTAGTAATTAACGATAATCTATCGTTTTGTTAGCACGTAGGCCTCAATAGTCTAATACAAGTTTGACCACAAAAGGGAGGTGCAGCAGCGATGGAGCCAAAGAGAGAATATCAAGCCATGTGTGAACTGTCCGATCCCCAGAGGCCCCCATGATGATCATAAATATAATAACAAATAATGCCGTTAGTGGACAAATGAAGGAAATATATGATACGAGTATATATATAAATATAAATAGACGAAAATGGCATCTTCCTACCAGGCTCGTCGTCGTGGATGCGATCCAGCACGGGTGACTGACTGTGCGTGTGAGAGGGAAAGGGACCAAACCTGCTAGTGGCCATGTGAGGCCATCAAGGGCCGGCCCGGCCTCGTTGATTAATAGCAACAAGGATCTGTGGGAGATCATGGACGAGCAATCAACGGCATCTTCTCACGCATCCTACTCCTTCGTTTATTATTAGTTTAACGAAAAGCGAGCGAGAGACAATAGTGGTTAAGCCTTTAATCACGCAGACTCTACTCAATTAGGCTATGCTTTCCTTTTAATTTACTCTGTCAAAGGCTGCCGTTTGTCATCATCACGGTCCCTCTGACTCCCTCTCCCCTCGGTCGAATTTTGGACTCTGAACGCATCTGGTTGTTCTTTAGCCAGTGGGACTTCTCTTAAAGTACTCTCTATCACATCGAATGTTTAAACACATGTATATAGTATTAAATATAGACTAAAAAATAACTAGTTACACAAATTATGAATAATTTGCGAGAGGAATTTTTTAAGTCTATTTAGTCCATGATTTGACAATGTGGTGCTACAGTAAACATGTGCTAATGATGGATTAATTAGGCTTAATAAATTCGTCTCGCGGATTGCTGAGGACTTCTGTAATTTGTTTTATTATTACTATCCGAACACTCCATGCAACATCCCGATGTGACATTCCTAAACCTTACTCTCTGGATTTAAACACCACACTAGTCATAAATACCATCAGCACACGAGTGCTAAAGAAGAGAGAAAGACAACAAGGGTCCTCTTAATTTTTTTTCTCGGATACGTAAAAGATTTGCATATCATTGTAATTAAGAAGAAGAGTTTAACCATACACACGACACCTTCTAATGGGTGCCTTAGGAGGTCTTACAGTTGTGACTGGACCTTCCTAGCAGACTGTTTCAAACTTTGATATTACATAAAAAAAACAACCGAACTAAAAACAGCGCAGTAACCTACGGAGCTACGTGTCTCCGTTACTGGCCGCGTGATCCTGCTCCGTCATCCGAGAAGAGTCTTCTACTAGTCCTAGCACTGGTCGCTGGGAACAGCACGTGCAGTGCTTCCACTTCGCTCGATGTCAAGTTCCTTGCGAAAAAGTCGTCGTAAGCTCGCTTGACGCGGATGAGATTGGAGCTGCCGGCGATGCAAAGCCCATCCTCTGCATGAGGAGCACCTCGCCCTGCTTGAAGGTCGAAATGTCCGCCAGCGGCTGAGCGGCAATCCGTATGCTCCGTTTTGGTAGGGGTTGCCTTATGGTTGCCACCTTCTGCCTGGGTGGGCTGGAGATTAATGCCGGCATTCGCTCGAGCTACACCTCCTCAGTGAACCGTGCGAGACATCAGGCAGCTCCGCGTGGTGTGGGCGTCGCATCGCTGGGTGTGGTGCAACCATCTGCGACGTCGGGTGCTCCCGCTCGTGGTGGCGTTAGTTGTGGCGGCCCTTGCACTAGCGACATCAGAGACAAGTCTGTCGTCCACTGAGTAGCCGTCGCCGGGGAATATGTGTCCGCCACTGGTGCTTCAACCTCCTGAGGGGCTGTCATAGCAGGCAGACACTTAGGTGTTGCTGCTCTCATTGGCCGGCTCACGATGAGCGAGGCGGCGAGCTCCTTTAGCATCGGGTCGAAAGAGATGACCAATGCGAGAGGCCCACACTCACGCACATTGCCAGCATCACCGGATCTGGCTCGGGGAAGCATAGTACAGTAGTAGAAGTAGGTGCCTTGTCGGTGTGGTCGGCAGGCGCACCCATGCCGATCTCCTTTGGCTTAGTCTTGCGTCATTGATGTCATCGTCGTCTCCCACCGGCGCCCCCTACGACCCCCGGTGCGACACCCTCCGCACCGCCGCGCGGCGCGTGCTGGGAGGACGTAGGTTGGTCGCGAGTAGAGTACCGTGGCAGGTTGGCACCCACCGCCGCCGAGGTCGAAGCAGTCCTTCGCCTGCAATCCTTGGTAATGTGTCTGAATCCGTGACAGCGTAGGCAATGCCGTGGCAACCAACAAGTCGCTACTCGGTGCGAGTAGGAGAGGCAGTTGAAGCATCTGCCGTGAAGCTCTGCCGGGATCTTCTTGACCTACGAAAGTTGCTTTTGGTTGGGGCAAGGCTCCATCGAGGCAGCACCAGATCCTGTGACCTGCCGGGGGAGGATCTCAGGCCACCCATCGGTGTTGGAGGCGGAGACCCGTCCACGGCGGCCGAGGCGTTGGCGGGCAGGGACACGGCCATCCACTAGCCGAACAGGCAAGCCGTTCACCAGCTACAGGCGTGGCTGGCTGTGCTTCCTCCGCCTATGGCCATGTCCCTATTGGCCCAGTTCAGCACCAGCACGGCCTTGTAAAGGCCCCTGTCCAACATCCGCTCTGCGACGCCCTAAAACTGCGGCTGAACGAGTCTGGGGGCGCACGGGGGGCGCTGAGGCTGGCTTCACCGGGCAACGAGCGGCCTCCAGGTATGTTGCGGGGTGGTCGTCATCGATCTCCTCCTCGTCATCGTCCGCCCACCGCTGGCTCTTCGAACGCGCTCCCAAGGAGCATCCGGGGAAGAACGGTATCATGGTCGGCTAGAGGGAGGAGCTTCTGGCGTCAAGCGACGCCGTGCCGGTACCCCAAGGCCCGGCCGTGGCCGTGGCATTGCTGGCATCTATCCCCAATGATGGAGGGGATGAAGCACCAGAGCTGGCCCCCTCGGCCGCCAGTGGTGCGGCCGTGGTGGTGTCTGTGGCGGCGTCCTCATCCCCCGGCGGCATTGGCACAGGCTCCATGGGAGGAGGGGGCGGTGGAGCGACCGAGCTATCAGCATGAGCCGCCTCGGCACCAGTGGAAGCGTCCTCATCCCCCGACGGCGTTGGCGCGGGCTCCACAGTAGGCGGCGGCGGTGGAGCGGGCGAGCTATCAACGTGAGCTGCCCCGGCGTCGGTGGAAGCCACGTGCGTCGAAGATGGCTGGGGGATGGGGTTCTTAGCACCAGCTAGTGATGAGGACCGAGATCCGGCGCCTGCCACTGGCGGGCCATCAGATCCGATGGGCTAGACGCGGGGGGCGGCAGCGACAGGGCCCTGCGAGCGCGGCGACGTGGTCAAGAACGGCGTCCGCGGAGCGTTAGACACCGCGACACCAACAATGGAGGGCTGGGGAAGGGGAGGGGGAGCGGGAGGCGGGGAAGGAGGAGGAGGAGGTGGGGGAGGGGGGTGGGTCACTGGCGCCGGGGTCAGGGCGCTAGGGTTCAGCGAGGTCTGGGCACTAGGAAGAACCACCCCTAGCTTGTCGGGCCTGCCATGCTCCTCTTAATTGGTTTATTTTCATATGAATCAAGAAATTTACAAAAATTGGTTTTTGTCATAGAAAAAAACGAAGGAGACAAAAAGATTTTCGTGCTCTAAAGGAAGCCAAGTGGTTATCTATATCTATCGGTGCAGAAAATGACCAACAAGTGAATATTTGTAGTTTTGTCGTACGTTGTGATCGGAGGTGGCTTAGCACTCAATGACATAGGGTTTATACTGGTTCAGGCAATGTGCCCTACGTCCAGTTTGAGTCGGTCGGTGACTTTTTTCCTGAGCCCAGGTGCTCGAAGTTTGTAGTGGGGTTACAAACGAGAAGGAGAAAGATGGGGGTGCAAGAGGTCCGGTCGAAAGGGTCGAGAGTGGCAGGAGCTCCGTTATGAGCTAAGTGTTCAAGCGTGTGCTTGAGGTTCGAACCTGGCGGTTCTGTGGTTGTGAACTAGTGTACTTGGTCAATCTAATGAATCTGGAATCACTTGAATGTTGGGAGAGAGCACATCCCCTTTTATAGATGAAGGGGATGGCCTTATAAGTGAGAGGGAGAGAGTATGTTTGCTTCTAAGTCTTGTTGCCCACGTCGGTGGGTATAGGATGGGGGTAGGCGCCCACAACACTGTTGGTTGTCGGATGCATGTGGGAGGCTGTGTCGTTTCGTTCGGGTGTGGCAGATGTCGGTACCTGCTATACTGTTGATGCTCAGAGGCATGTGAGGAGTTTTACCATGTTCACTCGGTATGGTAAATGTCGGCGTCCACAACACTGTCGATGCGCAGAGGCATGGGGGGCCATATCGTATGGGAGTTAATGGCGCCCACAATACTGTAGGGAAAATGTCGCCGGCTACAACACTGTTTGTGTCAGGGCTGTTGCAGAGTACTGTTCCTGTAGGTGTACAGGGTACGGTCCCTGGTAACGTGGTTTGACTTGTGCGCCTTGCCTTGCTTTCTCTGTCTGTTCCCTTGTGTTTTCTGAGCGGCCGTTCCCGGTCGGTTGGTCCTAGTCGGCTCTGTTTGCGCCAGTCAGAGAAGAGTAGTGAGCAGGGTCTTTGCATACCCCGGTCAGAGACTTGGGGTCAGAGTTGGAGGTAGTGCTTTGTTAGGCCTTTCGGTCGGAGAGACCATCCAGAGGCATGCTGGAGACCGAAGCGAGCGCTCTGGTCGGAGAGGTGGGCTAGGGTCGGAAGACGTGTGTCGTTTCTCCTTGGCTAGACCTTTCGGTCGGTGATTGGATTGCCCTTCTGGCCTATCGTTCAGATACTTGGGCCGGCCCATGAGTTGCATGTTTATCTGCTCGAGCCTTTGTTGGGAAGCCAGTCCACGAGAGACCCTAGGTTTATGAACCCGACACGAGCCCCTGAGCCCCTAGACAATTCGGGCAGAATCAGCTAGGGGATTTTTGCCTCGACGACGGGTGGGCATGAGCGCACCCGCGGGTGTAGCCCCTAAGCCCTCGGGCGGTTCGGGCAGTTTGTGTTGCCAGCGGGGGAGGTTTTTGTTTTGTCAGCTGGTGCGCGCGAGCGCACCCGTGGGTGTAGCCCCTGAGCCCTCGGGCAGAATCATCTGGGTGTGTTTGTTAGCGGGCGTGTGTGCGTGTTTTTTAGTCAAGATGGAGTTGTCAAACAAGGCGTTGTTGCGCAACCGAGGTGGTTTGTTTTTTAGGGATCGGGTGAGATGGAGCTCGCTGGTCCAGGCGTCAGTGTGTGCCATGTAGCTGAGGTAGTTAGTTTAGATAGTTTAGGGATCGGTTGTGATGGAGCTCGCTGATCCTGGCATCGGTGCGCATCGTGGGGTCGGGCGAGTCAAAGTCGTCGATCCTGATGGGGCGAGTTCGGGGTCGCAGACCCAGGTAGCTTTGGAGTGCAGTCGAAGCGTAGTCGGATGGGGCGAGTTCGGGGTCGTAGACCCATGTAGTTTTGGAGTGCAGTCGAAGCATAGCCGGACGGGGCGAGTTCAGGGTCACAGACCCAGGTAGTTTTGGAGTGCAATCGAAGCATAGCCGAATGGGCCGAGTTTGGGGTTGCAGACCTAGGCATTTTGTGTCTTAAGCCCCCGAGCCCCGTTGGGCTTTAGTAGGGGTCGGTTTGAGTTGTGTGCGATACCCCGTCCTCGGTTCCTCACAACCGGAGGGGTTGAGTTTTGTCGCTTGTCCCGATCGCTCGGGCTCGAGTGACGCGCTCGGTGAGTTCGCTAACGGGTATGATCGAGTGGAATCCGAGTTCGTCATTCGTGACGGGGTCAGCATAGCCCTCTTGTGACATTCCACTGCTCCTTTACCTACAACCCGACAGATGCCTGGGTTGTTCCGGAGACCGACCCGGGAGGGCTAATGGCCTCCCCTCGATGAAGATTCTATGGGCTTGGCAGAGGCTTAGGATCGAACGAGAAGGTTGAGATGACATTGTCTGCCAGACTGGGTGAGGGCCGCACGGGGCTCATCTACATTTTTCTCCCCTGGCTCTGTTTGACGTGGGTCGGCCTCGAGCCCTTTGCGGGCCAGACTTCGAACCTCGGTCGGTCGTTGCTCATGTCAAATGAGGCAATTGCCGCTTCATGACGCAACACAGAGCGTTGTGATGCATTTCGCTGCATGTGCGATGCTTAGTTCTTGAGCCCCCGGGCGGTTCAGGGCCCGAATCGTCCGGAGGGCATGGGCGTATGGAATGAATGCGCGTATGGATATATGAAATGATTTAAATAAAGAAATAGCGGGGGTCGGTAGTGTTACCTTGATGACTCGAGTGACGGGGTTTGAAGATCTCCTAGTCAGAAATGTCCGACTGGGACCTAGGCTCGTCGTTCCTGACGGAGTCAGCATGGCCTACATGGGGCGTCCCTTCGCTCCATACCTGTCTCTCGGTGTGTTTTCTGAGCCGTTTGATCGACTTAAGAAGCCCGATGGCCTCTCCTAGCGGAGATCTCGTTTTGGGTTTCTTCTAAGTCCTGCTTGGGGATGCGGAGAGCCGCCTGTGTGCTGTGCCGCTTTGGATTTTGTGCCTGGCGTGAAGTAGTGGCTGGCGTGCGGTAGTGGTGGGCCATACCCTGGCCACATCCCGTCTGATCAGGAGCCATTCTATCGGGCAGGGCATGTCTCATCGGTCAGGGCGCGTCTTATCTGCATTAAATGGGAAAGAGAGAGGGTTTTTCAGTCCGCCATTTCGTCTTTCCCGATCAGCGCGCCCTCCCCTAACTGTTGTACCCTTTTCCTTAAGTAGGAGAAGGGAGAAGGTTTTCGCCCTGTTCTTTCACCTCTTCCTCATCTGCCGCCTCCTTTCCTTTTCCTTCTTGCCGTGAGCGTTCTTGAGAGCCACGGTGGTTTCTAGCAAAGAAAAGGGAGAGAGCGAGGGAGAAGAGAAAAACTCACCAATCCTTTTGCGATTCCGGAGCGAAATGTCAGTCTAGAGGTTGTCCACTATGAGGGAGTCGGTGTTGAAGGCCTTTGTCGTGAAGGGGTTTCTACCGCCGAAGGAGGTGGCGCACTGGAGGGCTCCCGGGAGGGAGGAGTTCCAACAACCTTGGCCTGACAAGGTGGTTTCCTTTCTCACCTTCCATGAGCATGGGTTAGGATACCCCATGCATTGATTCCTCAATGAGTGGGGTCTAGAGCTGCAGCACCTTAATCCGATGAGGGTGCTGCACATCGCCGGCTTTGTCACCGTCTGCGAGGCATTCCTCGGGATGGAGCTGCACGCGGACTTCTTCCGGCAGCTGTTCTCTAGGAGAGCTTTGACGGTGGGGAATCCGGTCGAGGTTGCGCCGGTGGGGGTTTCGCCCTGCAGAGGAAACCGAGCGCGGGAGGCTCGTATCCCATGTACATCCCCTGTGAGTCCAACCGGGGGTGGCACGGGGAGTGATTTTATATTAGGAATCCGGCGGAGGCGCCGTTCTCGGCGTTCACCAGCGGGAGGCCAGAGAAGTAGGACAGTTGGTCGTGGGGTTGTGCCCGTAAGGAGAAGAAGAAGGTGGAGATCATCAAGGAGGAGCTCCAGAAGATCGTGCGGCGTGGCCTTGATGGGGTGCGGGTGTTCCACACCCTTGACGCAGCCGATGTGGAAGTACAGCGGCCTGTCGGACCCTGACCGTGCGGCGCCAGAGGAGCTACCGGACGATGAGGTCTAGAGTCACCTTGGCCGGGTGCTGCAGCTGAAGCCCAAAGAGAGAGTCGATGGGAAGCCCGCACCTTTCAACTTCACGATCGTGTCCAGACTGGCATGCTCCCTTCTAATTTGTCCGTGCTTCTTCCTCTGCTTTTCCTATTCTTTGATTTTGAGCCACCCGTTCTGTAGGGGCTTGGAGTTTACAAGTCCTGGCCGCACCTTCCCAAGGGACCGGAGGGCGTGGCTCGACAGGTTGCCCAGAAGGAGGCGACGGATGCAAGGAAGAAGAAGAGAACTAGGGAGGTTCGGCAGAAGCAAGAGAAAGAGCAGGAGATCGCCCCGCGCGTGAAGGCTAGGGAACATAGGAGTGACGTTGAGTCAGACCTCGCATCAAAAGATCCCACAGATGTGGATGACATGGTTTTCTCCGAGAAGGAGGAAAGTCGGGAGGTCATTGTGACCTTGGCCAAGCGTCGTGACCCTGCGGTGATGTCTGCTGGTGATGAGCAGGAGGCGGAGAGGCATGCGGTGGTTCCCGTGCCGAGGAAGCGTGCGGCGAGCGTGGACGCCGTCGGCGAACGGGAGGCAAAGCGGACGCGGTCACCGCGCCCCTTGGTGGCGTCGCCGGTCCCATCACTGCCTACCGTGGACGCGGCCGAACAAGCCGGGCGGTCCGAGGAGCGGACTGGCACCCGTGCATCACCAGGACCGGTGCCAGTGCGTGACTCGTAGCCGAAGGATGCCTCGCCTACCGTGGACATGGTCGATCAAGCCGGGCGGTCCGAGGAGCGGACCCACACCCATGCGTCGCGTGACTCGCAGTCAGAGGATGCCCCGCCCGCTGCTCCGGACGGGAAGTCCCGAGCCGAGGGTCGTAGTGACCCACAGGCTGGGCAGGAGCCGGTTGGGACGACTCCGCCCCCGGCTAAAATGAGGGGGCGCGGGTTGCAGCCTGGGAGCAGTCCTTGCCCTGCATGCCCATCGACATCGGGTCTTGCCTTCAGAGTCGTGCCGCTCACCTCCTGGTATGTTTTTCTTTGTTTCTTTTTGATCTTTTGCTGTTGAGTGTTTTTGGAGTGCGACTTACCTACACTTTTCGTTAGTGGCCAGGCGATGATGGGGTTGAGCATCGCCCCAACTCCCGTGCAGGAGACTTGGAGGCCCACCCTACAGCGTGTCACGGCGAGCAGCGGGGGGAACAAGGTGGCAGCGGCGCACCCTTTCCTTCTAGGGGTGGTGCCCCCCGGGTCAGTTGCTGGTACGGTGGCAGCGGCGGCGGCGGCATTGGCGGCGATCCCAATGCTGACGGCGGAGGTCGCTTCGGAGGTAAATCTCGCGGCCCCTCCTCCGCCAGCTATGGCAGAAGAGGAGAGGGGGACCGAGCTCCCTGCCTCACCGGGTGGAGGGCTGCACGGCTCAACCTCATGGTCGGAGCCGAAGGCGCTGGGGGGAGACGCGGCCGGGATAGAGTTAGAATGCCCAGCGGTGGCCCGCGCAACCGAGGTGGTGGATATTCCGTCCGACGACGAGGCTGATGACATGGTGGAGCTACAGTGTCATCGCAGGAGCTGGCGGTGATTCAGTCAGAGGCTGGGCCCTCCGGCGGGCTGCCAGAGGGTGACCTAGAGTGGCTCTACCCTGAGGACCCAGCAAAGGTGCGGTTCGTCCTTCGGGATTCCTAGGAGTATCAGCTTTGGGACATCCTTGGGGGATAGGACTCGCCACGGTGTCCAAACTCGCCAACCTATCCGCGAAGCTCAGGGACGCCCATGAGCGGGTTAAGTCCGCCCAACAGTTAGTCAAGGTCGACCTGCAGCTCACCGTGGAGGTGAGTTTACCGTATTTTGTCCTTGACCTCTGAATCTTTTGTTGGTTGCCTCAGCATGCTCGTTTTTTTTAGGGTCTGAAGGAGATGTCATCCCGTAAGTCCCGCTTCCTCCGGATGGAGCATGCCCGGGTGGCTGAGCTTGAGCGTCAGCTAGAGTTCGCTCGCCATGAGTCCCTAGATCGGGCGGCCGAGGCGACAGCGGCGTGGGCGGAGGGGCAGCGCGCAATAGAGCGGGGGACCGACACCGAGCGGGGGCTTGAGGCGGCGAAGGTCCGCCAGGCGGAGATCGAGGCGGGGTTGCGGACATCCCTGGCGGACACCGAGGTGGTGCTCCAGAAATCCCTGGAGACCCTTGAGTCGGAGCAGAGCGCCTTGGTGTCGGAGTGGAATGCCCTGGAGTTGGCGCGGAAGGCCCTGGAGTCGGAGCGGAAGGCCCGATCGGAGGCAGACCGGGAAGTGCTCGTGCTTCCGGGCTGGGTGATAGGGACGGAGGAGGTGAGCGCCCGGCTGCGCGAGCAGGTGGCCCGGTAGGCGGAGGAATTCTCCACCCTTGAGAACTTCCACGTCGGTACGTACCTTTTCTATTTTTTGTCGTGTTGGTTTCTTCCCTCAGCCTGTTTCTGAGTTTGTCGCCCTTCTTTCAGAGCTGGGCGGAAAGGTGAAGTCGCTGGAGCGGGACCTAGAGACGGTCAAGGCGACTTTTATCCAGAATGCAGAGGAGCTGGCCAAGTCCCGTGAAGAGCGACGTGCTCTCGAGGGGGAACTTGACCAGATCCGCAACGCTGCCTAGCTTGTCGTCTCGGAGGTCTTTGGGTCGACGCCAAGCACTAGCGCCCCCACCGTCCAGCTGGTGGAGGTCTCGGATGCGGTTCGGGACCTTATCACAACTAGGTTGTTCTACGGAGCATCGAGGGTGTTGACCTCGGTGGCGACGTACCACCCGAACCTGGGCTTCGCCACTATCTACAGTGGGTACGCTGATGGCTTGAGCACGGAGGACATCCAAACGCTCGGGGAGAGCTTGCTATCGCAAGCAAGGTTGGTTGCAGAGCAAGTCTCTGCTCAGTGGGTGATGGACGTCCGCCGTGAAGACATGGCCAGAAGCGTGCATCGAGAGGACGTTACCCAGCCTGCGGATGGCATGAATCCTAGGTCGGAGGTGGACATCGCCCCGGCTTTGACCGAGCCGAATGTCGTCCCGCTGGTGAGTGAGCAGTCCGCGCCTTCGCCGGTCGCACCGACAGCAGATGCCACCGAGCTGGCCCAATAGCTTGTAAAATATAAGTAGTTCAGTAAATGTAAAAAGTTTAAGTTTGTGGGGGAGCCCCCGTGTAAACGTTCTTGTGTACTTAATGACTACAATCGGTTTTGTTTTTGTGATGGAGTCACTCCGTTCGGGGAAGCTTGTCCCTTTCGTTCCTTAGTTTTTCCTTAGCATAATTTTGTTTTTTATTCTTTCTTTCTCGTACTTGCCCGTTTGCCCCATAGGCTGCAACCTTGGGAGCTCGGGCGTGGCCCGGAGGCTCAGCTACTCATAACCGTAGGTGAAGGCAGGGTGCGATCGGTCGGAATGTTTTAAAGCAAAGCTACGTAAGGCAAATTAAAGGAACGAACTACCCTTTTGATCGGGTAGGAAGGAGTTTCACCATATGATAGTAAACAAAACAGAGAGGTAGTAGTGCATCCTCATGGAGCCCCCAAGCGACCCGGGCCGAAAAGTGTCCGGGTTGGGGTGCTCTTATCGGAGCAAACGCTAAGTAAATAATGGTAAGACTGAATTTTAGGGGAAGAAAAACGACATAGCTGTTCCAAGCGTTCGGTGAGAATGTCATTGTTGTTGTCCTTCAGTCGGTAGGCATCCGGTCATATCACTTCAACCTTCAGTCGTCCGGATCCTTGCCCGCTACGCCCCCTTTCTCGGTCGTTCCTTCTTCGCCTTTTTTCTTCCTTTGGTCCGTCGACCTACCGCCACAGAAGGCGCTTGAGGAGCTGGCAGTCCTTGTAGAGGTGTTTGATGGGGTAGTCGTGGTTGGTGCATGGGCTCTCCATGAGCTCGTGGAAGTGAACTGGAGGGTCCTACTGGGGCTGCGTGCCCGCGTTATCAGCCGTGGCGACCAATGCGGAGTTGGCCGATCGGTGGCGATCTTTTTTGTTCTTTTTCCCCTCTGCGTGGAGGGCCCTCGTCCTGATCCTGGCACTTGGCCTTGCCTTTACCCCAGCCTCCATTGGAGCACGGCAGGAGCGGCGCTTACTGGAGGTGTTGGACAAAGGTCTGTGGTCCCGGGCCATCAGGGCTGGGACTCCGGTCACTGCTGCGTGTGTCTCGGTTCGGCCCGAGCCACGCGTATACAGGCGGTTGGTGTGGAGCGGTCATCAAGTCAAGACGAGGTACCAATGCGGCCTCCTGTGCCACGCTCAGCGGTTGTAGCGGTGATCGGGTGGAGCGACCCATCTGCTGCGTCCCCATTCGCCTAGTGTGGAGAGAGGCCATGAGTCGGTGTCGTGATACGGAGCTCTCCGTCTATTGAATGGCGGCAGTCTCCACTAGTGCCCGGAGGTTTTGGTGGATCACCTGTTCCTGAGGGTCGTTCGGCTCAGGGAGGCCACACAGAAGCATTGCTGCGGCGGCGATGTTCTGATTGGCCCGAGCGAACTGTGGGGGATCGTCCCCCTGTTCATGGTGTTGCGCTGGACCCGACGGACACGACCCCGGGCGCCGTTCGCTAGTCTATGCGCATGGGGCATAGTGTGGTGCGCTGGGCGCGCTGGCGTAGTCGGTGGCTGGTGCAGCCACTGTTGTCGTGGTTCCTCGTCGTGCTCCCGTGCGAGCCCGGGGGTCTCCGCATGAGGATCCAGAGGGGCGTGAGTCTACAAGGACTACGTTACCATCGGTGGCTATCCCGGAGCGTCCGCCATAGCGCACTCCTAGAACAGACGGTGGCTAGACGCCATGTCGCCGATGCTGGAGCCGTCACTCTCAACATCGTCATCCATGAGGTCGAGGAAACAGGTGGGAGCATAGCTCGCCATCCCCACGAATTCGGACGTGAGAGGGGGCGACGCCAACATCCTTGGAGCCCCCTGGCATACGCGTCCGCGGGAGACGCGAGGCCGTAGGGGAACCAGTCGTATGGCGGTCGCGGCGGGGACAACGAGGTCCCTCCGGGTAATCGGCGGAAGATAGAGAATAGTAAGTAAATGACAACATGTACATTACTCACAGCGTGGTTTGAGCAGAGAGTTTGCTCGGACTGAAGCACGGATGCTGCATCGTCGAAGTCGTGCGTCCCGGAGTCGATGGAGGGCGTCCCTCCGATGGGTGCCGGAACAAGTGCCTCCTCGCGGAGGTGTAGTACGCCGAGCCGGTCGGGGACGAAGTCCAAGTTTCCGAGGAGGAAGGCCTGGGATGGCTCGAAGACGTGTGGAACCCACATCCCAACAGGTGGGAGCGCGGGAAACTCCAGTGAGCCGAAGCGAATTGAATCGCCAGAGCCCGCCATGGCGAGGGTGGCGGAAAAGTGGGCCATCCGATGACCAAAAAGTGTTGAACGTACAACGTCCTCCCCACGGACGACACCAACTGTCGGTGCAGAAACTGACCAACAAGTGAATATTTGTAGTTTTGCCGTACGTTATGATCGGAGGTGGCCTAGCACTCAATGACACAAGGTTTATACTAGTTCAGGCAATGTGCCCTACGTCCAGTTTGAGTCGGTCTGTGACTTTATTCCTGAGCCCAGGTGCTTGTAGTTGGCAGTGGGGTTACAAACAAGAAGCAGAAAGATGGAGAGTGCAAGAGGTCCGGCCGGGCTCCGGTCGGAAGGGCCGAGAGCGGCAGGAGCTCCGTTATGAGCTAAGTGTTTAAGCGTGTGCTTGAGGTTCGAACCTGGCGGTTCTGTGGTTGTGAACTAGTGAACTTGGTCGATCTAATGAATCTGGAATCACTTGAATGTTGGGAGAGAGCACATCCCCTTTTATAGATGAAGGGGTGGTCTTACAAGTGAGAGGGAGAGAGTACGTTTGCTTCAAAGTCTTGTTGCCCACGCCGGCGGGTACGGGATGGGGGTAGGCGCCCACAACACTGTTGCATGTCGGATGCACGTGGGAGGCTGCGTCGTTTCGTTCGGGTGTGGCAGATGTCGGTACCTGCTATACTCAGGGGCGGATCTACAGGGTATGCCAGGTATGCACCGGCATACCCTGCAGGTCTAGCATGTATAGAGTATATATACATGTATATTTATTTATAGTAAAACAGAAAAACTTGCAAAATAACTAACTGAGGCTGCGCCGTGCGGCGTGAGGCCTTTTCACTTTCTAGGCCCACGACCTCACTCAGTGACACGGCCTATACCAGCTACGGGCCGGCCTACAGCCACACGACGTCACTTGGAAGGACCCCACACGACAGAACTTTATGGTAGGAGTCCATCGATCCAATGCCGCTGGGTCTTAGATCGCCGCCATCTCCGATCAACGAAGCCGTACACACGCTCAGGCGAGGCTACGAGGACACGACGTCGCCACTAATCATGATTAAGATGGTTAGATTGAGGATCGCCCCCTACTTGACTACTATTTGGTCGGTCAATTGCAATGCGTCTTGCGACTAACGTGCTAGGCATACATCTCATCTGCTAGCTACCGAGGTATTCCATCTCTGCTTTTGTCTCTTCTCTTTTATTTTATGTAAAAACATAATGCCTATTGATATTGCTAGGCAACGACAATTGTTGATAGGGTATTTTCTACAATGATTTAGTGAAAGCAAAATTAAGAATTTGTTAAGAGGCATTTTTAAGTGAATAAAGATAATATAATCGAAACATTCACATCCCTTATAAAACAGTTTAAAAAGTCAGATAAGTAGTATGATAAGTCTCTTACATACTCTCTTTTATGTTTATATTTGGGATTGTTAATATGACGTTTGAACTATTTATATTAAAATTTATGTCTTTCAGTTTCATACTTATCATGTAATTTAGTGTGTGTATATCAAATTACGTTTAATTTTATAATTATTACCGAATTGAGAAATGGTTTTACCGAATTATATATAAAAATTTTTGGACGGCATACCCTGAGTTCAAATCCTGGATCCGCCACTGGCTATACTGTTGATGCCCAGAGGCATATGAGGAGTTTTACCATGTTCACTCAGTACGGTAAATGTCGGCGCCCACAACACTGTCGATGCCCAGAGGCATGTGGGGGGGCATACCGTATGGGAGTTAATGGCGCCCACAATACTATAGAGAAAATGTCGGCGCCTACAACACTATTTGTGTCAGGGCGGTTGCAGAGTACTGTTCCTGTAGGTGTACAGGGTACGGTCCCTGGTAACGTGGTTTGACTTGTGCGCCTTGCCTTGCTTTCTCTGTCCGTTCCCTGGTCTTTTCTTAGCGGGCGTCCCCGATCGGTTGGTCCCAGTCGACTCTGTTTGCGCCAGTCGGAGAAGAGCAGTGAGCAGGGTCTTTGCATACCTCGGTCGGAGACGTGAGGTCGGAGTCGGAGGTAGTGCTTTGCCAGGCCTTCCGGTCGGAGAGACCGTCCAGAGGCGTGCTGGAGACCGAAGCGAGCGCTCCGGTCGGAGAGGTGGGCCGGAGTCGGAAGGCGGGTGTCGTTCCTCCTTGGCCAGACCTTACGGTCGGTGATTGGATTGCCCTTCTGGTCTATGGTTCAGATACTTGGGCCGGCCCACGAGTTGCGTGTTTGTCTGCTCGAGCCTTTGTTGGGAAGCCGGTCCGCGAGAGACCCCGGGTTTATGAACCCGACGATATCCTTCACCTGCTCTTAGTGGGGAATGTTAGCATTGTCTTCGAAAATGTCATGCTAATTGAACAGAATGCAATATGGAACATGGATGAAACAATCATCTTCAATAACTTATATAGTTTCGTTCTATTGTTTCATATAATTTAATTGTATGACTTATCTAGAGTTTGAAACTGAGCCAAGAGATCTATATGAAACTTCTTCTCTACCCTCATCTTAAAAGACATTGACATGTCACTAGGAATACTTAGCAACCCATTAAATACAGATAAAACCCGATAGGTTCCACCAAGTTGGTTTGTGCACGGTTACACATAAATCTTACCCTCTGTAATCTTGTAATGCTTTGATATGTAAAAAGATGGCACAAGCAAGTTCATACCGCGTGTCTTTTGAGAAAGACACTCCCAACCTAAAAACCCAAACACTATCAAAAGAAACATGCACCATCGATGCCAGTCCATTTGGGGAAAAAAAAACCTAAATAGCTCACCAGGATTAGGAACCAGTAGCCGCTAACACAAAGGACAGATGGCCAACTGTCCGAACCTGCCACATGTACATGGACAGATAATGGCGCCGTGGAACCTGTCACATGTACACCTTGACAAGCAGCTAGACACTGCATATATGTATTCCCTCTGTCTCGAAATAACCGCATATTATGAAGCTAAACTTTCGTGAAGCTCGACTAAGTTTCTACAAATCATTACCAAAATTAGAGAGTGTTTAGATCCGATGACTAAAATTTAGGAGGTGTCATATGAGAATATCGTATGGGGTGTTTGGATACTAATAAAAAAATAAATTACAGAATCCGTCAGTACTCCACGAGACGAATTTATTAAGCCTAATTAATCCATCATTAACACATATTTAGTGTAGCACCACATTGTCAAATCATGGACTAATTAGGCTTAAAAGATCCGTCTCTCAAATTAGTCGCAAACTGTGCAATTCGTTTCGTAATTAGTATATATTTAATACTCTATGCATGTGTTTAAATATATGATGGGACAGCGACTGAAATTTAAGAGGAGTAACCAAACACCCCCTTATCTCATTATGTATTTGTTATGCGAACATGTTTTGATATTAAAAAAAGGTTTTGCACGGAACGGGTATACTATGCATTATGCATGGCTGGTAGCGGTGGGGGGCAGCAGGCCCGGCCCGGGGTGTGTGGGGGGGGGGTGTCGAGCTGTTCAGCCGAACAGGTCCCTTGACACCAACAGAGCCCTCGACTGAGAAGTAGGTATACTATATCCTTTCTATGGCCCCAAATAAAGTTAGAGCCCTAGAAGTAGATAAGGCATGTGCCTGCCGATTTGTCATCCCTAGCGTCGATTTAGCTAATCGGCTTCTGTGTCCGCGACCACGTTCTGCCCTTCCCCCGCGCGGCCGCGATTGCCTTCTTCACCGCTGCGACATGCGACTCTGCGAGACTACGCGTCGTGCTGCCACCGCCGATCGGCTGTGCCCTGTGCGCCTGTGCGTCGCGTGCTCGCGGCAACAACCAGAACCAGGCACCAGCGACCGGCCGCCGGCCGACGGCGGTCACGGCTCACTCTCCATTCCTGCGTATATTCCTGCGTAACGGAGGTAAGAAATTGCCCTAAGCCCTTTGATTGTGTTTGTGTATGTGGTATGCTAAGTATATTCTTTAGATTTGGGATTTAGCAATCCCGTATGGTGCGGCATGCATGTTTAGTATGACATTGGATTTTTTGAAATTGAATTGAGTATTGCATAATTTTTTAAATTACTTACTAATTTCTAAGTTTACACGCATCTGGAAGTGAGAAAAGAAAAAAAGAAGAGAGGATAGAGGACTTATACAATCACATAAGAAAAAAATATTTTATATACATTATATTTATTAGAAATATCGTTATATTATTTGAGTTATAAGGGTCATCTTTCCAGCTCCGCTCCGGGTCACTAAATTAAGAGGACCGGGCCTGGGGGCAGCAGCCAGAGACGCGGTTTGCACGGAATAAAAGCGGCACGTGAGGTGCCGGCCCGCCGCGACGCACGGCCTCCGACTCCGACCCTGTTGCCGATCCTCTGCCCTGCACGGCTGCACGCAGCACAGCACAGCACAGGATCGGACCCTCTGTCGTCGTGGATCGTGGTTGCTCGCCCATCGCCCGGACTGCCGGAGTCCGGCCGTCCGGCGTGGTGTTGATGGCGGTGGTGGGGTTGCCCGCCGACCTGCCGTGCGGCTGTCGCCTCCAACGGCTTGCCGCTTTTACCTGCACTGGGGGGCGGGCTGTGGGGGTGACCGGGTGGGGCGCCCATGTTTATTACGGGCATGCATGCTCTGCTCCCAGTGCCATCATGGCATCCCATCTCATCCATCCATTGCTGCCTTGTTTCCTGCGTCTGTCTCTCCTGTATCTCTCTCTTGCTCGTTTCGGCTGTTAGGCATGTTTGTTTCGGGAGCTAAAATCTATAATATTTTTCTCTCACAATAAAACAGTTTTAATCGACTTATCGGCCGACTTTAATATCAGCCGAACAGCCCCACTGTTCAAGCAGCCTCAAACCCACACAAGAGAATACCAGGAAACTCGAGGCCCCGTTCGCGTGCCCTTAAAATCGGCTTGTTCCGCTTTTTTTCATCCGAAACAGTGTTTTTCTCTCGTAACATTTCATACGAAACAGTATTTTTCATCTAATTTCATACAACTTTCCAATAGCTGAACGGGCCCTCTTACGTCTTTCGAACAACGTAGCACGCTGCACGCACATAGGATACGATAGGTTTCTTTCATTCCTCTGTTCTGCTCCATCCATGTGAGCGAGCATAATCTCGTTCGAAAATGCGGGGTGGGGGTGGGGGTGGGGGTGGGGTGAACTTTTTAGAATTTCAGGTTGCGCCTGCTGGTGGCATGCACGCCAAATGGTCAAACATGCAAATGTACTCCCTCCCGTCCTAAATTACAAGACTCTTTGGCTTTTTCTAGATACGTTTTTTTATTATGTATCATGGATATCCAAATAAATAGTAAAAACAATGTATTTAGATAAACCAAAACGTTTTATAATTTAGAACGAGCGAGGAGTACTAGTAGTATCAGTACTAGGACATTAGAGCAAAGTAATAAATAGCGAGCAAAGCCATATGGCAATAGCCTACCCCTTCAGTTTTGTCAAAAAAAAAATTATACACAAACATGTAACCAAAAGATATTTTTATGAACATATATAAATACTCGCCTTGTTCGTTTCGCTGAAATTCGGCTTATGTTGATTTGCTGTGAGACGAAAATATTGTTCGTTCACTGAAAAGTACTGCTGAAGTAGTGCTGCATAACAGGACCACTGGATACATGTACCGAGTTCTAGGAGATCATTTCTCCATATCCATTACTTAGAATTCATTAAATCAACCAACATGCTTATGCATGGCTACCATCAACATCCATATTCACTAAACATTCATTACTTGTTTTATTAATTAAATAAAAAGGCAAGAGAGAGAGAGAGATTATAGTCATACATAATAAAGGATGCGTATTCGATCTAGATTAACCGCACTAAAGATACTTTGTAGTTCAGCTAAATAGTCATATTTAGCGGAACTAAAACATCATTAGAGACGACACTGAAAATTTTTGACACTATGGTAGCGATAAACCTAATGAAAAAGCTATAGTGATATTATAGTGGGCTATTTAGAACCATGCGTAAGCGTGTCTTTCCTTTCAACGAGCAAACATGAATATTTTTTTGTGTTAAGAAGAGCAAATAGAATCACCAGAATGTCAGATGGTTAACTAGACTTACTAATTAAAGTGTTTTTTTTTCTTAACGGCAAATCAGCAAACGAATGAATTGTTTGGTAGAGCGGTCCACTTTTTGATTCTTTGTTTCAACTTTAAGAGTTATTCTCGTGGAGGAGCAGGTGAGAAGTGATTGTAACGGGAATTGAATAGATAGAAGTAAGAAGCGGATACTTTAAGTTTAAGCTCTCAAAATCTGATCCTATTCAGAATCTATGTAAATTTTTTACTAGTATTCGATTGAGCAATATTACAAGTACTGATATTATTTTTCTATAAAAATAGTTAAATTTAAGAAAAAAATGACTTAATTCAAACCTAGAATTACTTTTTTAACGGAAGGAGCTAATCAATCTCTGCCGGACCTGAATTTTCTATGAATGAGTTAGCACGCATCTCAACCCCACTGGGGTTCACATTTCAGAAGTCAGAACGGTGGCTGCAGCAGCATGCAGTCCCGAGGCTCGCGCGCATCAATCAAATCATGGCTTGATGATTTTCGAATAGAATAAGCGCGAATTTGGCGGTGATTTTCGAATAGAATAAGCGCGAATTTGATATCACGAATTTTGGAAATTTAGCTACGGTAGTATTTTTATTTTTAGTTGGCAATTAGTATTCAATCATGGATTAATTAGGCTTAAAACGTTCGTCTCGCAATTTTCAACTAAACTATGTAATTGGTTTTTTTTTCGTCTACATTTAATGCTCCATGCACGTATCGTAAGATTCGATATGATGGCTACTGTAACACTTTTTGAGAAAGTTTTTGAACTAAACAAGCACTTTGTTGTTTTTCCTGTACGCTAGTCCACGTAGACAGGATTTAAAAATTTGGTGGGAAGGTTCCTGCGCTGCCCTCCCATGAAAAGCTGCTGCTAAATTAAATAAATAAACGCCCCAAAATATAGAGACGGAGAGGGATAGAGGTGGGCCCTGACTTGGCGAAAGAAAGAATCGGCCTCGTGAAAGGCCTAGCGGCCAGGTGGGGAAACCGATAGGCCGTGAGATATATGGGCCGCGAGCATGTATCTGGGCCCTTGGCGGGAAGCCCAGCACGTGAAACAGCGAGCTGGAGCTCCTCTTCTGCTAGAACCGGTGTGGGCTGTAACAGTGAGGGCCCTTCTTAATAAGCTCAGTCCGTGTCCTCAACTCCTCATTACGGTCTGGAGTAGGCCTGATACGCACCCGCCCAAAGAGGGCCTTAAAATCGTGTGTGGTGGGCTCAGCTCTGTGCTACTACACGCGTACACCACATTCCCTGCTCCCAAAACTGGCGGATCCGCGGATGCCACAACGAGCTTTTTGGTCTTTTCTACGCCCTCCAAAAATCATGCTCAGCATCAAGCCAAGCATAGAAAGAAAAAAAGAGATCCTCACAAAATAACACAGCACGTATCTAGCGAAGATAATGTGCAAACCCAAATGGTATAAAACTATAAATCATTCTAGAATGGCAGCGCTTGCTTACATTTGTACGTACTCCAAGGATTGGATAGATTCCAACTTGCTAGCATGACAACGTAATTTTGTTTTTTTTAATTGACGGGATTGAGCAAGAAAACAAAAATTAGAAATGCAAATAATAGTGGGCCGTCCGCCACGTCTACACGGACAGGCCGTGCTCGATCGAACAAGTACGTCAAATACGGCCCAGCCGGCGACATGCAGAGCTCGTCGGCAAATGATGAGCTGCTGAACTCCGAACATTCACAAGAACAAAATCCTCACATCCTATGCATTAGGAGTACATATTTACATTCCTGCTGTTCTCAAAGGGGAAACGAAAATAAAATGTGCATATATACATACTCTCTAGAAATTGCTTACGCCAACAAATTAAAAGACCACATCAGAACTAAAGCTTTGGACAGTTGGATGGATAGACAAAAACTTGCAAGCTGTAAGATTTCAACGAAATCACGAGCATCAACAAAACCGCCAACGCCGAGTCCATATCGTCTCTTCTTGTATCAACATATGCTTCGTTCCTGCCTGATAAGCTTACGGGCCTGGAACCACAGCACAGAATGGTCTGAGTTCAAGGATCGGAGCAAATAAAACTAGCTAGTCTTTGTCGCGCCACAGCACATTTTGGCAACTTCGTTTGGCACATCGATCAGCCCCCCATACAGTGCTGAGGATCCGAAGATTATGAATGCTCAAGGGTCACTGGAAGAGAACAGAGCTTTACTTTCGGTGGGGAACTCCCTCTAGTTTCGATTACTCACCCGGGAGCAAGCATCCAGGACTAAAGGGGTCCTTTAGTCCCGGGTCAGGAACTAGGACTAAAGGGGACCTTTAGTCCCGGTGGGTAATACCAACCGGGACTAAAGGTGCCTCCTGACATGCTACGATGGTCGGCACCCTTTAGTCTCGGTTGGTAATACGAACCGGGACTAAAGGTTTTTTTTTCTTTTTTTTTCTTTTCATTTTTTTGTTTTATTTTCAAAATAGGTTTTCGAAGTCGTATTGTACGCTGCTAATTATACATTTATACACGCGTATAGTATGTTTTGGTTCAAGCACAATGAACATATTAAATCACACAATTCAAGCATAGAAATATATATATATATATATACATATATATATATGTATATATATATATGTATATATATATATATGCATGCATGCATGCATATGTGTATTTTACATTATATTATTTCATGTGCATATATTACAAAAGATTGCATTACAGTTGTTGTGATATAACAAGTTTCCTCTTATCCTCTAGCTTGGCTTACATGGCAGTGTTGGGTCAAAGTAGAACTCGTCCTTGGAATCGATGATCTGGTCATTAAAAAATCCGGCTATAGACTCTTGAGTTGCTTTGATTTGGTCTTACCGTATGACCTTTTCCTCCGACCATCGAGCCTACAGGTTTGAATTAAAGGAAAATAAATTAATATATGTACATATATATATATATAAAGACATAGTAACACAATCAATAATAATAATTAAATGAATATAAAGTGTATTTTTAACGTACTTTGAGTCTATCTGTAGGAGTTCTTTGGAAGACCACCTTGATAAACTTGCAGACATAGTAACCACAGTAGTTGTTCCCCTGTTCCTGCCTCAGACACCACTTTACGAGAAAAAGATTTATCATCCAATCTGGTGATCCGGTGAAAGCTATATGTTCAATTAATAAAGATGATGCGATTTAGGGGACTTACTTTCAAAGGGATTACATTCAGTGGCACTTTGTATTTTCCCATGTGTTGCTTCTCAATAAAGGTTTTCCAAACACTGCCCAATAAAAAAAATGCCACGTCATCAGATATAGTTAATCATCATATTTGTGTGTATATATAGTTGCTATAGATACCGAAATTACCTCTGGATAATATCTATCATATCTTGATAGTCTTGTTGTGGTTTTCTCATCGAGTCATAAATTATCAAGTGACTTTTCACCAGATCGATGTCCATCAATATCCAGTGATTTCTGCATGTGTTTATAGGATATAACGCATAACACTCATTAATTAACTAGAATCAACATATGAGCCATTAAGGATGATCGACATTATTAACACTCACTTGAAGTTGTAGAGAAATAGTATATCCTTCTTGTGGCGTTGGTTCACTAAGAAGTTCATGAGGTTACTCTCTGACTCAGACTTCCAATTAGGCTTTGGAGTAACTGAGTCTTTGAATACTATATGGGGATCAACAAAACCAATTTCATTGCAGCCTTTCTTTCTCGAGCTCATCATTGTAAATCGCATATATATAGTACTTGTTAGGATAATTTATATGCATATACACACATATGATGAGTTTAATAATAGATCGAAAGAATTATTACTTACGTGCAATATCACTAATGATAACTTTGTCCGAGAGAGGTCGGTGGCATAGTTGATAAAATTACGCAAAGTCAACATACATAACATCATCGTCCACGGAACCAATGTTCGTCTCTAATTTTGACACCAACGCAGAAGTCTCCACGGTAGAGCGCTTTGCATGTACCACTTGTTTAGCAGGTACATTTGCGTCCCCAGATCACATAAGGCTTGAGGGTTGTATAGACTCTGGCCTAGTACAAATTTTTTCTTCCAAATATCAACCTCCGCCGCACTCTCAATGTTTCCATCACCAAACATCTGGTAAAGGTCGAGACCAGTCTCTTTAATAAATTCACCAAAGTGATCCAAATCGACATCCGGAGGTATGTTTGCCCGATGCATTAATCCTAAATTCGAACCATATTCATTACCAACAACTAGCGGGGGGACTGATTGGTCTGATTGTTGTCCGAGTTGTGCAACTCCTTTCCCTGCCCGCTTCTTTTTCTGTGCCGCCTCAATTGACTTGGTGAGAGTGCGGTCATAGTCCATTAACGTTGATTTGACGACTTACGAGATTCCCACCGTTGTTCTTTGGTAAGAAGCCACCTTTTTCTTAGAATATCCGGAGCTACGAAGAAGTACGGTTTCTCCGGGTTTCTCCTTGCTTCTTGATCCTTTTAAGTTTGTCATAGAATCTGGACATATCTTTTTATATGCATCGCCACTTCTTCCTTCTCTTGAGATATTATTTTGGGAATAGCCATTGGTTTCACGGTGGCTTTTTTGCTTGCTGAGGGACCCGGTTCTTCGTTTTATGGGCTGACCTCTTGCTAGTACTTGGCTTCTTGGTAGGCGGGGGGGAGGCGTTGGAGACCTCCTTGGAGGTGGTGGCGTGGTGTTGGAGACCTCCTTGGAGGTGGCGAGGCTGTGGCGTTGGAGACCTCCTTGGAGATGGTGTGGATGTGCCTTGCCTTTTCCAACACATTGTCATCGTGACAGAGCACTATAATGATCGGCGATTGAACAATTGGATTTAAGTTGGGGAGGATCTGCTACAAAAAAAGGAATGACATATTATTATGAGCAGATTGTTAATTATTTAAGCCAATATAAATTAATGATGTAGTGTTTTCATCCGCACCTATGGTGAGGTAGTTCAGAGAGGAGGTGGAGGCGACATCCGGGAATGATGATGTAGCGCTATGCGCCATAGAATGAATGTCTTCTCTCGCTTCTCCTAGAGTCTTCTCGCCATCACCTCCGAGGGAATGTCAAGAGGCAAATCACTAAAACCTTTTTCACTTTTATCTACCAAGATGGTAGCATATCCTTCTTGGATTATATTCCCATGAATCCTTGGTGTCTTGTTCTGGTCGATAGGATTAACAAGACCAATAGCCACCTTGATTGTGGAATTCCCCTTGAATGTGTAGCTCACACGATGTACAAGGTTCGAGTGGCGTCATCCACGAGGGAAGCACAATCCTGTGTCCCCTTGATTTGGTATCTCCGTGGAAGCGCAGCTGCTTTTCAACTGAACAGATTGGCTAATGTTGATTCATGGCTCTAATGCCTGTTTGCTTGCACTCACTGCTATTTGCACACGCTTCGATTTCCTCATGCATTCTCGCTTCAAGGTTTTTTTTCCGCCTCTGTGCTTCACGCACCGCTTCCTCCAACCTCGGAGCCATTGTGCTCTCTTCTTCCTTTTTTCTCTGGCGGCTTCAGAGGGAAGGTCATCTGAGGGAATCCATGCTCCCACGAGACACTTCCTTTGCCTCTAGTTCGCCACCGTGTTCAATAGTCCCGATGGCGTATGTCAGTTCATCTTTCTCTCTGTTGGGCCTGAATGCACCACTAGCAGTAGCTCTCTGAGCATAAAACAATCTTTCTGCTGCTTCTTGCAGTCTTGCGCCATAAACGCACTTCCCTATCTCCTGGTCCAGTGTTCCCCCATGAGCGAAAAACCAATTCTTTGCACGCTCTCCCCACTCGAGTGATTCTGGTGTGATACCCTTGGCAAGAAGGTCTGCTTCCATTTTGTTCCACTTCTTAATGGCAGTCGGGTAGCCACTTGATCCTAAGTTATGGTGGTATGTCTTCTGTTGGGCATTACGTTGGTTCTTTATCACCCGACTCGCACCCTCTTCCGACGTCTTGTACTGTACAAACTCATCCCAATAGGGCCTCTGCTTTGAGATCAGGCTTGGGACAGTGAAATCTAGTGCTATGTTCTTCTTGACATACGTCGTGTATAGGTGTTTCTTCCAAGTCTGAAACTAGGTGGCCATCTTCTTCATTGCTCAATCCCTAACTCGCTCCTTCAATTCATCACCATCTATTATATCATCATAACCATCTGTTTGGAGCGTGAAATGTACCAAGACATCTTTCCAAATTAACATCTTGTCATGATCGGAGACAAAACTGATATGAGGAGCATTGGTCTTCTTCTTCCATTCGTGGGTACTAATTGGGAGCCGGTCTCATACAAGGTAACCACAGTGGTGCACGAATTCCATTTTATTTGCCCCCCTGGTTCGCCTGTATCCACATTGAACTCCGAGATGATGAAGCGGCCCTCCAATGGCTTTTTGGGACCTCAAACATTTTTACTCTTCGTTGTAGTTGTTGATGTCGATCCAGAGGGCTACAAAACATAAACATTATTTTTAATGTCATGAGCACACATAAGACATGTGATAATATATATAGCTAATAATAAAAATATATACTTGGCCAATATGTTGTTGCTCATTTTGTTCAAGAGCTAAGTGTCTTGACTCTCATCCGTGCATCCTCTTGCACGTTATTTTTAGCACCATCATCGCTTGTAACTTGAGTGCCAAGTGTTGATCAAATTCATCATCAACTCCTCCTCATCCATGTTTCTCGGGTCGGCCATCTAGCTTCAAAAAACAAAACCAATATATAGTACGTCAAATCTTTGCTTCCATGCGTAAAATCTACGAACAATATGCATTATTAAATCTTGCCCCTCGGTCACGGACGCAATTCACCACATTAGGGCAAACTGCGTCGGTACTAGGGTGAATTAGGGCTATACATAAATGCCCGAGGGCGAATTGCGTCGGTGACTAGGGCGAACCACGTCGGTGACATCAACAACGCGGTTCGCCCTAGTCACCGACGCAATTCGCCCTAGTGTGATTGTTTAGCGTTAACGATAACGATAATATGAATGTTGATCGACTAGGCCACGAGAGAGGGCGGTGTGACGAGAGTGGCGGTGCTCCACTCCGCCGTATATATGTTTGTACACATGGGTGAACGAGGGCGGCGGTGCTCCGCCGTATAAACCCTAAACCCTAGGGCGAACGAGGGCGGCGGTGCTCCGCCGTATAAACCCTAAACCCTAGGGCGAACGAGGGCGGCGGTGCTCCACCGTATAAACCCTAAACCCTAGGGCGAACGAGGGCGGTGGTGCTCCACCGTATACATAGAAACGCATGGCGCTTATATACCAGGGGCCGTATACATATGCCAGCCACCAGCCGGGAGTACTCGGTCGAAATAGTTCACTAATTTGTATAATGTTGGTAAGCCGGAATAATTCCTAGCTCCATTCCTGACTAATTGAAGGGGCCCTAACTTGTGGTCCAACTATCCAGTATTCCATGCCGTGCATTTTGAGATGCCATCGAACTACCTTCCATTTTAAATTGCAACAAACTTCCACCTTTGATCTTTCCATTTATAAAATAAAATTTTAACAACACACATACACGTACGAATTAATTAGCCATGAAACTTATACCTAGGATCGATGTCAGATCTACAGCTAGCTAGCTAAGCACCCCTTCCCCTAATTGTTCAAGATCGCCCGACATCAGCGCCGCCACCGCATTGTTCAAGATCGCCAAATCACGAACAAACTTACGAACCACCAAGCACGCACATATGACGGTTGCGGAGAATCGTTGTCGTCGTAGAACGTACGTACGTACCTCGGGAATGGAGGAGAGGAAGCCCCGCGCGTTGGCGGCCTCGTCGTCGCGCCGTGTCAACGCGCTGGAGGGTATGGTGTGCCCCGCGCGTCGGGCCGGGGCGGGCAGCAGCTGGCGCCGCGAGGTCGTCGGCGCGCGGGATGGCGTGGGGACCGCGGACGCGCGCGAGGCGGTAGCGACGACCGGCGTCGGGCGAGGTGGCGGCGGCGTCCTCAGTGTGGCGGGCCGGGTGGCATGGGCGCAGGGGGAGAGGAATCGGCGAAGAACGCAAGGAAGAAGATGGCACTGCATATATGCCACACCCTTTACTCCGGTGCGGCCCCCTTCTTGATGACGTGTTACCAACCGGGAGTAAAGGTGGTAACACTAGGAGGAGAGCAAAAGTTTTGGGAAGATGAAGCTGCAGCCCACCTTTACTCTCGGGTGGGCTTCCCACCCGGGAGTAAATGTGGGCTGCAGTTTCGTTTCCCGACTGTTTTAAGCAAAAAAAATTTAATAGAAATGCAATAGTCTTGTTAAATACATAGTAAATTAAATAAAAGGCATAAAATTATTTTGTTAAAAATATGGATTTTCTTTTTCTTTATTGTACATAGGAAAAATCTATAATATAACTTTTTTTATTTTTTGTTATAATTATAAAACATAATGTAACTAATATTTATTATTTCGTTAATGCAAAAATGTAGTGTTTAATTAAAATTATTAAAACTATTGGTTTTGAACAGAAAATTTGTTTTCACATCATTTTAACGTTAATATTTTAATTTTTCATCACTCAATATCCTAATTTAACTTTTCGAGAGAGAAATCCCACCAAATCAAACATTGATTTAATTTGAAACACGACATAATAAACATCTGAATTCACAATTATCACTGAAAGAAGAAGTCCGAACTAAAACAACGTTATTCCTTTGGAAGTGGTGGACTGAGAGAAACAAAATTAACAAAGGGGAGAAGGGTCACGGTGTGGATGGCGTTGCTGCAGATGTACTTAACTTGCTGAATGATCTGAGCAAGTTGGAGAGGAAGGAGCCGATCAGGCAGACAGCTGGGAATGCTAGATGGAAAGCTCCACCGCCGGGCCAGCTCAAGATCAATTCGGATGGCTCATTCATCCAGGAAACGATGCAAGGAAGTTGGGGCTTTATTGTCCGTGACTATGAAGGCGAAGTGGTGCTTGCAGGGGCCGGTTGACTGGGATCAATCCCGGATAGCGTGTGCCGAGGCTTTGCAAGCGGCTATAGATCATGGCATTTTCACTAGTGCAGGTGGAGATGGACTCGACAATTCTTCAAAAAGCTCTTGTCTCACCATCCATGAATCTCGCAGCATGCGGAATGTTGATAAGGGACACTCGTGATTTTTTGAATGAGCATTTTGTATGTAGTAGTGTCATTTCTATTCCTAGAGCTTGTAATGGGATAGCACATAATTTAGCTAAGCTCGCTATGTGTTGGGACCGGGGTGATCGCCATGTGTGGGCAAGCCCCCTCTCAGAATTTGTAGAGACCTTGGTTGCTCGCGATGTTGTCGAGCTTATGGTTCCAACAACAAGGCCATAGAGCCATGGATTGCATAAAAAAAAGGCCATTGAGAATTGAAGAGGAGAGGAGAGGAACGTCAGAGAGCTAGCACAGTCGAGAAAAAGAGGACGGATCGGAGGCAGTGATGGGTAGTATGTGTTACCCTTCAGCCGGCGGAGGTTGCCAGTGCTGACGGCGGCTTCAACGAGGTCCATCCAGGAGATTGTTGGGCAGTGGGTTGGGGCGGTCATGACGGCTTCAACGAGGTCTGACCAGGAGATTGGGGCGGCCATGGCGGCGGCGGCGGTACGGTGACGGCGGATTTAGTTTCCTGAGGTTGTGCAAGGATGATCCGGCCAGGAGTACTGCACGAGGGTTTTATAGAGAAGAAGAAGAGAAATGGGGATGGAAGTATGGAACTTGAGAGCAGGTGTGAATGGGGAAAGGATCGGAGCGCGGCGTGGTGTTAATGGCGCTGGAAATCGCGAGTGCCCTGCGGGAGGCGAGACGACGACGACGCCTCCGGGAATCGGGGGTTATATGGAGTCACTGCGGTTTCAACTCATCATGGTTTCTATATGGCTAATTTCCTTTTTTTGAAATTATATGGCTAATTTCTACAGACATAAACATTGTTATATAAAAATAAATTTCTAATATTTTTAGTACTCTCCTGTCTCCTTCCGCAAAATGAGTCAACGGTTAGAATCAACTTTCTAATCCATAGGTTCTTTAGTACTTCCTCCTTCTAGAAAATAAATCAACTTTTAGAATCCAAGAGAAATAAGTTAGGGCGTTAAAAGACGCATGTATCTCTAGATAGCTTTTTACGTGCAAAACACCAACAACTTTTTATGGTTCCACGAGTCGGATCGTGTGGATGAGAGAAATTGGTGTAGCTGATATTTTTCAGCCAACGGGCTCCAAGAGCATTATTGCCTCTATATGCTGGCCTTTGCTCTCTATTTTTTTTTGACAAACTACTGCTCCAAACTTACTTGCTTAGTAGTTTCTACGCAGAGAAAAAAATGATATCATACATTTACCGCAAAAGAGAGGTTGATGAGCTATGGCAAACAACCAAGTAGACAATCCACCATTTCCTCGTCTTTGGCGCCGTCGACATTGCCATTGCAGTTGGCGACGCATCACGATCAGCAGCGGCAATATGAACACATCAAAATCAATTTCACCCGTGAATGATAGCAGTGACTAAAGGTTCGCACAACAAAAGAATGCAACTCGATCTTTACCATATTTAACCTTCTCATAGCTTTCTTCGCCCTATTGCCTGAGTGATTGGGGGAGAGCAACAACAACCAAGACAAGAAAACAAATCAAGGACTCCAAGCAACAGGCAACAAAGGAGGATGGTTAAAATACTCAAGATGGACTAAGGGCGAGTTTAGCAAGGCTCCTGCTCCTATTGTGGAGCAGCTTATTAGGTGAAGCTGAAGCTATATTAAAAATGTAAAAATGGCTCCAGTGACAGGTTTGTTATAATTTGCGTTAAATCTGTTAGGAGCCGAGATAATCCACGGTCCACGGCTCTAGCTCCTCAATACAAAAATGGCTCCAACTCCTTGCAGGGGTCATTTTTTAGATAGTTATTTGACACGGCTCCGCGACAAGAGTATGCAAGAATCCAGATGCCAAAGGGACACTAAACGGTTCAAGAGGAAAATAAACATCAGCCACAGGAAGACATACTAGACAACAATGACTCTGCCCATGTCGGTGTTTGGTCTAGTACATTCATGTAGTCACCGCTGATTGCGACTCCTCTATCATCACTGCCTATGTCATCTCAGAGCTCGCAGTGACAGAGGAGGTAGGGCAGGTGGACCTCGCCATAGCGCCAGAGTAGGGGCGCGAGGGTCATGCGGTAGGGTGACGAAGTTGCTGCCACTAGGTGAGAAAAAGGAGGACATCGACAGCGGTGGTGCACAACAGATGCAGATATAGCGGATCCCATCAGAGGAGGAAGGAAACGATGTTGCACTTGTGTAGAAGTCGGCGTGTCACCAAGAACATCTCCAAGTCTGATTTTACTAAAGCTGCTCTTCACGGACTGCTGTGGGGATGAGCACAAAGCCCTCACAATGCCACCGATTGGAGCCCCGCACACTCACCAAGTGGTGCTCGCGATCCACCACATCTCCAAGCTATCTCTAGGTGGCAACAACCACCAAGAGTAACAAGAACTTCGCTACAAGAACGATTCACCATGTTCCATATTGTCGCTTAATTAGTTCTTCTTGATAGATTCTTTTGCTTTCTACCCTACTACGCTTCACCACGATCGTCTCAGTGGGCGTGTTTGTATGTGAAACAGAGTTTATGACGAGTCAAAGATATGATAATACTGTATACGTGTCATCTCATCTCATCATTATCAATATATTTCATATCTCCAGAGTCTTAGAGTAGCCACAACATTGCTTTTTAGCGTTGCTGAAACAGAGAGAGAGTATTGAAGCCTCGAGTAGGCACACTATGAAGACCGATGTCGAACCAAAATTTAATCTATCCGAGTCACCTTCTTTCCTCGGCGTTGAACAAATAAAAAGGTCGTTAGTCCTGGGCAAATAAAAAGTTATGTTTTATTAGCCGGTTGCTAGTTTCAACCGTAGTGCAACTAGTCACGCTAGCACCAACTGCAGTCGCGGCTAGTTGCATCTGGTTGCAACTAGTCATCAACACGAGTTGGTTGCAACCAATCACAACTAGATCACACCAACTACAGTTGCAACCGGTCATCTCGCGAAAGGAAGGGGTGGTTATGTGATGATTTGGATCGACAAAGTAGAGAAGCATGGGTGCCCACGCTGTGACTATATAGGGCAGCGATAGAGCATGGTGCCAAACGAAGCAGGGGCTAGCACATGAGCTAGCAAACATATAGAAGATTTGCAGTGGTATATGTGTGGAGGAGGGGGGCTGAAGCGCCCACCTTCGCCTCCTCTATCCTCCGTTAGGCATACTGTCAGCATCAACAACACTATGGGTAGTCTTAGACACATGGACAGACAAGTCGTCCTACACATATGTAACTGTGTATAAGTATCGATCACATCAATATTACGCATGTGTACGTGACAATGACAAGTTAAACCTAAAGCGGGCCGAACACCAACCCTCTCACATAGCCTTCGTAGTCACCATCTTAGCATCCACGATCAAACCTCTCAAAAGAGTCAAAGTGTGAGATATTATTTTTCAGCATTGGTACGAGGTGGCATCGGGATATTATTTTTCAGCGTCCACAACACTGTGGGTAGTAGTTTTAAATACATGGACAGACAAGTCCTACACATATATAATTATACAAGTATCCAACACATCAATGTTACACGTGACAATGATAAGGTGGAACCTTCAGCGGTTCGAGCACCAACCCTCCCACATCCTTTCGTAATCACCATCTTACTATCTTAGCATCCATGATCAAACCATTCGAGAGAGTCAATTCATCCTCGACACACCACCCAAGCCGTCGCCCCGCTATCACCACCACCACGGCACGACAGGTCCGTACGTTGCCGTTCCGCTTGCGTCGGGCTCAACAACCTTCCACGAGACCAAAACCGTCTCCTACTTCAGTGCTCGCTCGCTCACGCACGCGGCACACGACACGTCAGACAGCCCTCCTCCGCCCGCGCGCACCACGGACCGAGTCCACGAGCTACCCGTGCGCCGCCATCCGATCTCCGATCCGACGATTCCGACCATGCAAACCGAAACGAAAGCAAGGCGGCAAAGCCCGCCGGCGCCAACCGGGAAAATAGACCGGGCCGCGCGCAGGCGGAAATGGCGCCAAGCTCGCGCGCGCCAATCTCCCGCCTTCTTCTCCCTACTCCCTCTATTTCCCCACCCCGCCTTCCCTCTCCTACCAATCCCCATCCACCCCTACCCTACCCCATCCAGCTCAGCTGCCCCTCCTCTCCCCTCATCCCACCCCCAGCGCCAGATCTCCCGCCCCCGCCATGGCCTCCGACGCCGCCGCTGCCCCCGCCGCCCCCGCCCCCGCCCCGGCGAAGCCCGCGCCGCCCAAGCTCCGCGGCAGCTACAACTGCGGCCGGTGCGGGCTGCCCAAGAAGGGCCACGTCTGCTCCGTCCCGGGCCCCGCCTCCACCGCCGCCCCCGCCTCCGGGGCCGGCGACAAGGCAGGGGAGCCACAGCCGCCGCCGCAGCAGACCAAGCCGCGCCGCGCGCTGCAGTTCGACGACCCGGCCGCGTCGCCGCCGGCTGCGTCGGCCGTAGTGCTGGACACCGTGCCGCCGGAGGTCGCGGCGCCGCCGCCACCGCGGCCGCGGCCGCTGACACCAGCGGCGGGGAAGAAGAAGGCCAGGGCGGAGGTGGTGGACGTGGACGCGGAGGAGGAGGACGGCGGCGACGACGACGGCCCGCCGCTGCCGTGGGTCGAGGTGGGCGAGGGGCGGCGGGCGCCCGGGGAGGTGCTGGTGGGCGTGCTGCAGCGCCTGCCCCCGCGCGCCGTGGCGGCGGCGGCCGGGGTCAGCCGCGGCTGGCGCGAGTGCTCGCGACGCCTGTGGGGGGGCGCCGAGGAGGTCCGCCTCCGCGCCTCCGGGGTCAGGCCCGTCGCCGCGCTCATGGCGCGGTGCCCCGCGCTCGCCAAGCTCGTGCTCACCATGGACAGGTGAGAACAGATCGACAGCTGATCTATGCTATGCTATGCATGCGGCGGCGCTTTTAGTGGATCGGCGCAAATGACGGCACGGAGGGTCGATCGATGTTGTAGAACGTTGCTCGATCCAAACGGGAGGGAAGGGAACTAACGAACGAACACGGAAATTCGCGAGTAATTCACCTTACTTAAACCTGTCTGAACTAGTGGAATGGGATTGAACGACTGCTGTTGAGTGCAGTGCAGATGTGTGATCTGATCTGGTGCCGTGAGATCTCCGCTTGTGGATCCTTGATCGGTGCGTGGTTGGATCCTAAATACACATCGTGCAGAAGTCGTAAATGGAAAGCAAAGGTGGCACGTAGTACGATCCATGCTTGCTGGGTGAAATCTAAGCGTCCATCTGATCTGGTCCGACTATATTTTTTTCGACCAACTGGTCCGACTATATGGACTTGGACTCTTGCTGGATGTGACTTTCTTATGGGAGTTCTAGTTATGTTGCTGTGAGATCTGGTCTGATATGGGAGTAGGAAGCACGGATCTGTACGTAGCTACTTTGATGCAGAATCAGTGCGTGGATGATGTTAGATAGTGAAATGCTACTTGGCCTTGTGAATCAGTTAGGGGATCAGACTGATAAATCAGTATTGGTGGTAAAAGGCTCATGAATCTCTGATGGTATTGCCTGTCGGACTAAAGAGCAGTTTGTGCAGTAGATGCAGAGTTAGGTTGGCCTTCTGAAGAACAACTTTCCTCGTTTGGTGATCTAAAAGGAACTTGGTGCCTTCTTTATGGCAAATAGGGGTGTCATTTGGTACATCTATGAAGTGTTTGGTTTGGGGAATCAACCCATTTTAGATGGGGTGATGTATCATGAGTCCATTTCTCAAATTTAGTGGAATGATCCCATTCCTCATACTAGTACCAATTATTAGCTTAAATGATGGATCAACTCATTTTATTTGACAAACCAAAAAAAAAAAAAACTAAAGAATGAGATGATGATGAACTATTTCATTGCACATTGCACAACCCCCCACCCCCCCCCCCAGTGTTTGTCCTGTTAGGATTCCTATAGTTCTGATGATGACCAAAATGCAGATGTTGTCTGCCTACTTGCTCAATTATAATTCGAGGAAAACTGAAATCCTGTCTTGCTTTGGGTCTTCTCGTGGTGGATAGTTTGTACCCCAGTGTTTGTCCTGTTAGGATTCCTATAGTTCTGATGATGACCAAAATGCAGATGTTGTCTGCCTACTTGCTCAATTATAATTCGAGGAAAACTGAAATCCTGTCTTGCTTTGGGTCTTCTCGTGGTGGATAGTTTGTATAGGTCTAGTTCTTTTGGTGCTTGACTTTATTTTTCAACCTCTTAGTTGTGAGGATTAATGTTCTGACCAGATGTTCTTTTCCTACATTTTCAGTGATGTTGATGCCACACTGTTGGCATGCATTGCATTTTCCTGCCCCAATTTACAATCCCTGGCTATCAGCATGGTCAATAGCGCAGCCAACAGGATAACTGGGTATGTTGAAAGCTCCCACTACTAAACATTCATCTTTCTATTCATTTTATTCTTGCATATAATCATGTATGGATTGCACTGCTGCATGTTGAATAGAACATGAGAGTTTATGATCAGTATCTAGTATGCATCCCTTTGCTAATGTGCAGTACCAAATTTAGTGCTACTGGCTGAAAACATATAATGTCAGTGTTTCTTGTTTCTTTAAGTATCTTTGTGGTTTATTGTCACCATAAGCCATCTCAAAACAATACCTGCACCTCAGTAATGTTAAATTGGCATTAAGTTTTGTTGTATCTAACTGACACTTGCTGTTCTATGCAGGGATGAGCTATCTAGGTTTGTTTCAGAGAAGCGATCTCTGTTAGTTTTTACATTAGATGGCTGTAGCAGTCTTGGTTTTCTCAATGTTAACTCTTCAAGCCTTTCAACACTTTGGTTGTCAGGTCTTTGTCCCCTTACCAAAGCGGTATGCCGAGATATGCCTGCAATTTATTTGCTATGCAATTCCCTGATCTTATATCTTGCATAAATTGATTTGGGCTATCAACTTGTAGGTCGTGAACTGCCCCAATTTGAATGAGCTCTCACTGAACTTTGCCATACAAAATAATGATTCTACTGACCTGGTTGCTCTAATGGATAGTCTGGGCCGCACCTGCCCAAACTTGAGGAACATGCACATCTCATCAATTCGCTTATGCAATGAAGCTGTGTTTGCTCTAGAGAGTGCTAATCTCAGGTATCTTTCAGTTCATCACATCTTGCCATGATCCTTATGGAATGTTTTTCAAACTATGATGCATGGAATCTTTGCTATGAATCCACTGTATCTTGATCTCAACAGCATGATTAACCTTCTTTGTTTCTCCTTTCACCAGGGGCCTGTGCATGCTGTCCTTTCTACAGGGTTCAAAAATAACAGATGCAGCTGTTGCATCTATTGTTCGTTCTTATGCAAGCTTGGAGCTGCTTGATTTAAGTGGGTAAGCACCAACCTTATGAGGACCTGATGTTTCTATGAACAAACTTAAGTTTTTGTGCCACTGGAAAGTTACATGGAAATAGTTATTTAATTTCGCATGCTTATATCTTCATTCAGATCTGGCATTACTGACAATGGGCTTGGGATGATCAGCAATGCGTTCCCTAACACCCTAACATTTCTGCTCCTGGCTCGGTGCCCAAATATCACCTCATGTAAGTGTCCTTTGGTCCACTTATTTCAAAGAGAATTCCAATGCCCATATCCCCAAATACGCTAACAAATTCTGTTCACTCCTGATATACAGTTGGGGTCCAGGTGGCTGCAGCACAGTTGCCACTCCTTCGTGTCATGGACTGTGGCCAGAGCATATGTGCTACCCCCCAGCCTGAAGCTGGGAGATACTACTTCGGTGACCTAACTGGCGGGATCAAATTCTGCTCTAAATTACCAGTCCAGAGAAAGCAGCAGACTACTTGCCAGAATTTGATCATAAAGCACAACACCCTGAAGAAACTCAGCCTGTGGGGCTGTTCAGCGATTGATGTAAGTGTCGAAAAAGCTGTATCTGACTGTATGTGATTCTTAAGGCATCATTGTTCTGGTTCATACACATAGTACAGCTGCGTGCTCATATGCTGCTTTTCACGTGTGACAGGCCTTGTATGTGAATTGCCCGGAGCTGGTTGATCTGAACCTCAACTTGTGCACGAATCTTCATCCAGGTCCGATGTTCATCCGCGCTTTGTTTCAGTAACTTGAAAGCCGAAACTCAGGCTGAGCATAACAAGTTTCCGTGAGGACCCGCCTGGTACTGACATCCTTATGTAAATCTGTTCCAGAGCGGCTTTTGATCCAGTGCCCCAAGCTGAAGGACGTGCACGTCAAAGGGTGCCGCGACATGCTGATCGGAGCCATCAGGAACCAGGTCCTGAACGAGTTCGCGGCCATAGAGCCCCGGCTGCCCTGCAAGCGGCTGGCCGATGGGTCGAAGCGCGTGCACGTGCCCCACTTCATGATAGAGCAGGTTTGCAAAACCCCCTCTGGCCTCTGCTCTGATCAAACCAAACCAAACCTTCAGTCTGTCTTCTTATCTCACCTGCGCGATCGGTTCTTCCACTGTCTGCAGCTGGAGGAGCAGGAGAAATGGGGCAGGCCGCGGAAGAGCCAGTGCACCGTTCACCTCAATTGGTGATCAGCGTCGTTGGCGTCGCCGTCCTCGCCGTCGAGGAGGTGCGACGTTGATTCAGCGAACCTCTAGACCCTGTATGTTCCATCTGGAGTGTGTTGTACCATGCTCCTCTTGTTCATGCTGTGTTTAATCTGTGGAATTTGTAGGACAATAACGGTTTGCAATGCAATCCGGCCCTCCTGTTGCTGTACTTTCAAACCGTATTTTGGTCTTGTTCATCCAGGACAATAGTTTGCTTTTGCTTCACCAGATTGCTTGCATCCTGTGTTGTAGCAAGCTGTGTCTGTCTGTCTCGGAGCTAGGGCCAATATGTCCTGTGTAGTTTTTCAATATGACGAAAGTAAGAGGGACAATATGTAAAAAGACACTCGGATAATTGGGTTCCGTTCCTTCTCGAGCTTCCGATTTCTAAATTTCTCCTCTGTTTCGTTCCAATCGCACTCCGATTCGTCGGCCTTGGATCAACCGTGGCCGCCGGTCGATTCTGTGAGCGCGCAACGATAAGCCTGCCATGGAGTTGTCCAGTTCCATCGCGTCCACGGAGGCGGCGGCGCAGCCTCAGGCCCGGCTGCTCCGGCCGCCGTCATTTCGCCGGACGGGCCGGCGGGTAAGATGCTCTTCGATCCCCCTACCTCGCGCCTGGATTTCCCTCCGCCTTAACCATGCGCTCGCGTTTGCCTCTGCCTTCTTCGACTTCATCCAATCCAAGGAAGTTGCAAGTGTGGCCTGTCGCCTGGAATCGAACAGATTGGACTTCCTGACATACTGAATCCTGCTTCATTTCGACCTCCAATTCGTCGGAATTCGTGTGACTGCGCCTCCTTGTAACCAATTCTTGTAGTACCTCCTCCTAGTTTTCCATGCAAATTTCTTGCTGGCAGCAATATTTATAATGCGTAATAATAATAATAATTAGGTGCACTAGATAGTCCATCAACCCGTGCTCATGCATAAGTTAGAATATTAAATAAGATATAATTGTGATAGACTTGTCAATTACTTATACATATCTTTTTATCTCCATCCGGTTTTTCCCTTTGCATGGCAACGTTTTTTCTTGAGGGTATTTGCATGGCAACCCTGTGCATATTCAATATGCATTTCGTTAACATCATAGCTTAAACTATGGTAGCTGTGGTTGCAGCTCATATCTTATGATGTCACTAATCTAAATTTTGATATCATATTTTTAATCTTGTAAACTATAGATTTTGAGAATGCAGCCAGTCGGCATTCCACGGGCCGACAGGTCAGGGCACCAGAAACCGATAGGCTCCCTATCGTCGCCACCTGGTCCTGTCGGCATTCCACAGGCCGACAGGTCAGGGCACCTCCGCATTCCACGAGCCGATAGTACTAGTCGGCATTCCACGGGCCGACAGGTCTGGGCACCAGAAGCCGATAGGATCCCTGTCGTCGCCGACAGCACGGCGCTGCCACGTCGTCGCCACGTGGTCCTGTTGGCCCGTGAGCTGCCGACAAGGTACCATATCTCAAATTTTTATATAACAGCTTCTAGATTTGCAATTATTCATTAAAAAATATTATTTAAAAAACTATTTCTCTCTCATTGAATATCCAAATATAGCTATCCTCTATTCTGAAATTCTCTGTCTAGCTAAAGATGGACAACGAGTTTAACTCCCTCAAGTGTGGAAAACGATTTTCTTTTTCAAATGATTTTCTTATGATGGTTTAGAGAATAAGTTTTAGAAAGACTTTTTGAGATGCTCTTAATCTACTGATCAAAGCAACATTCTCGCTAGCTCCTTTTCCCTTCTCAAAAGTAGCTTCTACTCTACATGTAAAAACAGTTCTGACTCCTCATATCTATAAAAAATAGCTCCTCCTCTACGGGTGCTTCTTCTACCTCTCGCCAAGAGCGTTGGCATGTGTGTGTTTGAGTGGTTCCTTGGCGAAGCCAACATACACCGCCAAGATCGCGATGGGCACACCGGGCGTTGAGGCGCTGCTGGCGCTGGACATGGGCAACCACGTCACGTGCCTGCCGTGCCAGCCATGCCGGCGGTGATACCCGCAGTCCGGGCCCGTGTTCGACCCGCGGCACTCGACGTCATACTGCGAAATAGGGTACGACGCGCCAGATTGCCAAGCGCTGGGACGATCTGGCGGCTGCTGATCCAGTGCCCCAAGCTGAAGGACGTGCATGTCAAAGGGTGCCGCGACATGCTGACCGGAGCCATCAGGAACCAGGTCCTGAACGAGTTCGCGGCCATAGAGCCCCGGCTACCGTGCAAGCCGCTGGCCGATGGGTCGAAGCGCGTGCACGTGCCCCACTTCATGATAGAGCAGGTTTGCAAAACCCCCTCTGGCCTCTGCTCTGATCAAACCAAACCAAACCTTCAGTCTGTCTTCTTATCTCACCTGCGCGATCGGTTCTTCCACTGTCTGCAGCTGGAGGAGCAGGAGAAATGGGGCAGGCCGCGGAAGAGCCAGTGCACCGTTCACCTCAATTGGTGATCAGCGTCGTTGGCGTCGCCGTCCTCGCCGTCGAGGAGGTGCGACGTTGATTCAGCGAGCCTCTAGACCCTGTATGTTCCATCTGGAGTGTGTTGTACCATGCTCCTCTTGTTCATGCTGTGTTTAATCTGTGGAATTTGTAGGACAATAATGGTTTGCAATGCAATCCGGCCCTCCTGTTGCTGTACTTTCAAACCGTATTTTGCTCTTGTTCATCCAGGACAATAGTTTGCTTTTGCTTCACCAGATTGCTTGCATCCTGTGTTGTAGCAAGCTGTGTCTGTCTGTCTCGGAGCTAGGGTCAATATGTCCTGTGTAGTTTTTCAATATGACGAAAGTAAGAGGGCCAATATGTAAAAAGACACTCAGATAATCGGATTCCGTTCCTTCTCGAGCATCCGATTTCTAAATTTCTCCTCCGTTTCGTTCTAATCGCACTCCGATTTGTCGTCCTTGGTTCAACCGCGGCCACCGGTCGATTCTATGAGCGCGCAACATTAGGCCTGCCATGGGGTTGTCCAGTTCTATCGCGTCCACGGAGGCAGTGGCGCAGCTTCAGGCAGGGCTGCTCCGGCCGCCGTCATTTCGCCGGGACGGGCCCAGCGGGTAAGATGCTCTTTGATCCCCCTTCCTCATGCCTGGATTTCCCTCCGCCTTAACCATGCGCTCGCGTTTGCCTCTGCCTTCTTCGACTTCATCCAATCCAAGTGTCGATGCGGGACCCACAGGATACCCCGCCAGGAAGGGAGAAGATCTATTCCAACTAGTATTCTTCTCATGTAATCCTAGTAGTAGTATTATCCTGTAGTCCTACTAGGAACTCTCATTGTAAACCAACTAGGACTCTGATCTCCTGACTATATAAAGGAGGCCGGGGTTCCTAGAGAAGGGAGGACTTTTACGACTGTAACACAACAACACAACACAATCAATCCAACGCAAAAGGCTAACGCCGACTGGACGTAGGGCTATTACTCGACCATAGTTGAGGGCCTAAACCAGGATAAATTGACTGTCTCTTGCGTTCACCGTCGAGTTCTGCATACGCTGAAGCTCGAACATACTGTCCCGGGTAATCCTGTGGCAGGCTATCGGTGGTCAAACATCGACAGCTGGCGCGCCAGGTAGGGGCGTTCGGTGAATTTGCATCCGAGAGCTCGATGGACCTCGACAACATGATCTTCTCAACAGGATCAACCTTCATCTTTGGTTCGTGGATCTGTGAGACAGACGTCGATGGCAAGCTCCAAAGTCGTCTTCTCAAAGATTTGGTTCACCATGAAAACTTTCCTATTTTCACGACTACGATAGATCAAATCACCGGAAGATTCACGCAGCTCGTGATGTCCGATTCAACTCAGGTTTCACGGCTTTACGCATCCGACTCGAATTCAGGCTCCGCATCCAAGATGGAGTATGACCCAAGTTCTTTCGAGAATCCGAGTTCTTTTCCAATGAGGCTAGAGAACACGGCCTCGACATATCAAGAATACAACTCGGAGTGCACTCAGAATTTTTCAAGAAGTCGGATCTTTTCCCATTTGGACTCCACAACATGGCAAGGTCTTACCAAGCATAGCTCGAAGGATCCCTCGACTCAGTGTTTAGAATGCCACTAAAAGGAGCTCAGGAATGTCTCGTACTAACCATAACATCTCAAGACTGCATCGTCCACTGGCCAGGCTCTATTCCTAAGGATAGCAGTACCCGACGGGTCGGCACGACGACAACAACAATTCTACCCTACCAAGAAGGAGACTTGATATGCGACCTTGAAACCTCTACTAAAGTTATCAGCAACTCCGACAGTATGGAAACCAACGCCAATAATAGAACAGTTCAAGCACGGAAAGTACTCATGGTTCACCGTCCTCGATCACCATTGATTCCCCTAGAAGCACCCGACGTCAGGTCATAAGATGAATCTGAGTCCAACATATCACCCTTTGCTCAAGGCTACGATGGTGAGGCCGAGAATCAAAGGCAAGCCAGAGAAAGAAGAAACAAGTGGAAACAAGGATGCCAGCGACGTGCTAGGCAGCGCAAGGAAGCTTGGATCAAATATGAGTCAGATCTGGCCGAATATAACAGAAGAAAATCAGAACAAGAAGTCGAAGAAAGACGTGCGGCGAACACACCCTACAACAGGATCCGAGAAGCTCTTGAGGAACTCGGAATGACCTCACATCCCAGTGAACAGCAGGAACAGCTTTGGGAACTTCTCCGGACAGTAGCCCTAAAGACACACGATGGATGAACCCATTCAAGACTACCCGCCAGGTCAACATCTCATAGGAAGGAAGATCAAAATCAAAGGAAGTCCGCGTTCGAGAGACTTGGACCAAGTGGAAGTCACAACAGAGAAAGTAGAAGGGACCACAGTCAAAACTACCAAGCCAAACAACCAAGACAGAACAGAAGCGAAGCACCCATTCGGACAGCCCCACAGAACTACTCTCATCAAAATGACAGCTGGCTGGAAGGAGTTGCTGAATCAGAGTACAGAGAAGCCAGGACGCATGATAGATTCCCCTGTTTTGCAAGCAGACTTTCTTCGATACGACTACCGCACAAGTTCAAACCATCCAACCACTCTAAATATGATGGCAAGACTGAACCAAGGCAGTGGCTCATAATCTACTCACAATCGATTGAACTGGCTGGAGGAGACGACGACATCAAGACCTTGTTCTTTCCGATGGCCCTGGAAACCATGCCTCTCCAATGGTTCGACAAATTGAATCCAGGGTCAATCAAAAATTGGGAGGACTTGCAAAGAGCTTTCTGTGAAAATTTCGCGGGTATCATTACGCACCCAATCACCCACGCAGAATTAAAGGGACTCAAGCAGAAAGGGGGCGAAAGACTCAGAGATTACTATCGACGATTTGGCGAATTACGTGCCCAAGTACATGACATTACCGAACGAGAAGTAATCGAAGCTTTCTCTAACGGAATCATGGCTAGGTGGCAATGTCAGGACTTCTGCAAAGAGAACCTGAGAAACAATGAAGAATTTAGATGCATAGTAGAAAAAATGATTACTGTGGAGGAAAAGACACGAGAAAGGTTCCCGAAAAGAAGCAACCGAGACAACCCGGATAAGCAAAATCATCGAAACAACAGACACCAAGAGAGAAAACATGGACCAGACAACACCGTAGCGGTAACTGACAAATCAAGGAAGTTTTCCAAGCCCAGAAGGTATGACGACATTGAAAACATGCATTGCCCATTACACCCTAATGGAAAGCACACCATTGGAAATTGCTACACCTTCAATGAACGATACACAAGAAAAGATAGTAAGGGGAGCACTAAAGAAGACAATCAGAAAAAAGATGAAGACAACCACGAAGACTAGGGATTCAAAAAATCCAGGGGAACAGTAGCAGTGATCTTCGCCGGGGCTCTAGATTCCAGAAGCAAACATCAAGAAAAGCTAGCTCTCCGAACCATCATGGCAGCAGAACCGGCTACTCCAAGATATCTCAATTGGTCATAATATCTGATCCAGTTTTCAAGAGAAGACCAATGGACTAGTGTAGGAAACACAGGTCATTACCCACTGGTTCTAGATCCAACCATCGCCGGTGTGACTGTCACAAAGGTACTAATTGATGGAGGAGCCGGACTCAACATCATTTTTTCAGAAACTCTAAGGAAGATGGGATTACAACTCGCCGGGATGATTACACCAACGAGCACACCTTTTTATGGGATAGTACCCGGCAAGGCGGCCATGCCACTTGGACAAATCACTCTACCGGTTACTTTTGGAACTCCCTCAAACTACCGCACAAAGTTCATCAAGTTTGAAGTTGCAGACTTTGAATCATCATACCACGCAATCCTCGGACGTCCAGCACTGGCAAAATTCATAGCAATACCACATTACCCGTACCTATTGCTAAAGATGCTAGGTCCTAACGGAGTCCTCTCCCTTCGAAGTGATTTGAAGCGCACTTTTGACTGCGATGTTCGAGCAATTCAAATTGCAGCCAAAGCACAAGCAACCAATGGTAGAAAAGAAATAGCTGCTATTGCCGCGGAACTGAGCCCGAAAGAACTAGAGATACCAGCTAAAAAGCCCATCATCCTAGCACCACCAAAAGAAGCTGACGTCAAGCAAATCGACCTGGGAACCAGTGATCCCGCCAAAACGGCAACCATCAGTGCTCACCTCTTGGCAAAATAGGAACTCGCGCTCACCAACTTTCTTTGGGACAACAAAGATATCTTCGCTTGGAAGCCGGCCGACATGCCAGGTGTCCCAAGAGAGTTGGTTGAGCACATAATCGATATCAACGAAGGCTCCAAGCCTATGAAGCAACGACTAAGACGGTTCTCACCCGACAAGAAGGCAGCAATTAAAAAAGAAATCACAAAACTAATGGCATCCAGATTCATCAGAGAAATCCTTCATCTAGATTGGCTAGCGAATCCAGTTCTAGTACAAAAAAAGAATACAGACGAGTGGCGCATGTGCGTCGACTATACAGATCTCAATAAACACTGCCCGAAAGATCCATTTGGGCTACCACGCATTGATCAGATAGTTGATTCAACAGCAGGATCTGCCCTATTATCCTTCCTTGATTGCTATTCAGGATATCACCAAATTGCTTTAAAAGAAGAAGACCAGAGCAAGACATCTTTCATCACTCCATTCGGTGCCTACTGCTACAAGACCATGTTGTTTGGACTCAAGAATGATGGTGCCACTTACCAAAGAGCTATCCAGACGTGCCTTGGTGAACAGATTGGTGAAAACATGGAGGCATACGTGGATGATGTAGTAGTGAAAACAAAGAACCCGGACACACTTATTGAAGACTTAAAGCAAACCTTCGAAAACCTAAAAAGGTGGAGATGGAAATTGAACCCAAGCAAGTGTGTATTCGGAGTTCCTTCTGGACAACTACTCGGATTCTTGGTCAGTCATCGTGGAATCGAAGCCAGCGCCAAACAAATTCTGGCCATAACAGAGATGGGACCCCCTCGAAGCGGCAAAGATGTGTAGAAACTAACAGGCTGCATGACGGCCCTCAATCGTTTCATATCAAGACTCGGCGAAAAAGGGTTACCTTTCTTTAAACTACTAAAGAAGACAGACAAGTTCAAATGGACAGAGGAAGCCAATGAAGCTTTCAAAAGACTTAAAGCATACCTCACATCATCGCCTATTCTCACGCCACCAAAGAAATACAAAGACATGATGCTATATATTGCGGCTACTTCTACGGTGATCAGCACAGCGATAGTCGTGGAAAGAGAAGAAGAAGGGCGTGTATATAAAGTACAACACCCCATATACTACATCAGCGAGGTTATGTCAGAATCAAAAGTCCGGTACCCGCATGTGCAAAAGCTACTCTACGCTCTCCTGATCACTTCATGCAAGCTACGCCACTATTTTGAAAGCCACAAGATTACTGTGGTGACAGATTTCCCACTCGGAGACATCCTACACAACAGAGACACAACAGGGCGCATATCTAAGTGGGCAGTTGAACTTGGAGCTCTCAATATCGATTTCGCCCCACGGAAGGCAATTAAATCCCAAGCTCTTGCTGATTTTGTGGCTGAGTGGACAGAAATTCAACAACCTATATCAAACATCATCCTTGACCATTGGAAGATGTACTTTGATGGATCGCTCAAGCTAGGCGGAGCCGGAGCAGGCGTTCTCTTAATTTCTCCAGATGGAAAACAACTCAAGTATGTCCTTCAGATATTATGGCAAGCTACAAACAATGAAGCAGAGTATGAAGCCCTCATCCACGGACTCCGAGTGGCAATTACCCTCGGAATCAAGCGATTGCTCGTGTACGGAGATTCGGCAGTAGTCATCAACCAAGTCAACAAAGACTGGGACTACACCAAAGAAAACAGGGGCGCCTATTGTGCTGAAATACGAAAGCTTGAAAAGCATTTTCAAGGATTAGAAATTCTACACGTCCTGCGCGATTCTAATATTGCGGCAGACGTCCTCGCCAAGCTCGGGTCAGACAGGGCGAAGGTCCCACCCGGTGTATTTATAGAGGAGTTATCAGCTCCCTCTATCAAACAACCCAGTGAGATAACCCCTGAACTCCCAGTCAAAGGAACCTAGATTTTGGTAATCAACACCTCATGGACACAGGCCTTTATTGATTATATCAAAGAGAACAAGCTGCCAGCAGATAAAGAGGAGGCTACCAGAGTCGTTCACAAAAGCAGGAACTACGTCCTACTAGGAGAAAAGCTATACAGAAGAGCCATGTAATCAGGAGTACTCCTAAAACGTGTCTCGTTTGAAGAAGGCAAAGAGATCTTAGATGAAATACACTCAGGTTGCTGCGGAAATCATGCCGCTTCAAGAACACTAGTCGGCAAAGCTTTCCGCACCGGATTCTACTGGCCAACAACTCTGAAAGACGCGGAAGAACTAGTCAGAAAATGCAAAGGCTGTCAAATGTTCGCAAGACAAGCTCATGTACCAGCTCACAATCTTATCTGCATCCCACCCGCTTGGCCTTTCTCCTGCTGGGGGCTGGATCAAGTAGGACCTCTCAAGAAAGCAAAGGGCGGTTTTGAGTACATCTTTGTAGCAATTGACAAGTTCACCAAGTGGATTGAATACAAACCACTCGTAAAATACAGCGCAGCTAAAGCAGTAGAGTTCATCCAAGACATTATGCATAGATTCGGCATGCCCAATCGAATAATCATAGATTTGGGCTCTCCCTTCACAGCTACATAATTCAAAAGTTGGACACAGGACTACGGCTTCAACATAGATTACGCGTTAGTTGCACATCCAGAAGCCAATGGATAGGTAGAAAGGGCCAATGGACTCATACTAGCTGGATTAAAGCTAAGACTGTATGAAGAACTAGTAGACTATGGATCCAAATGGATTGAAGAACTACCCAAAGTAGTATGGGGGCTACAAACTCAAATAAGCAGAGCCACCGGTTACTCACCCTTCTTCCTAGTTTACGGGTCAGAAGTCGTACTACCTGCCGACTTGATCTAGACATCACCAATGATAGAACAGTATGATGAAGGAGAAGTAGAACACACCAGAAGATTAGAACTCGATAGCTCAGAAGAAGTCAGAGTAAACGCAACCCTTCAATCAGCAAGATACCTACAAGGTTTAAGACGCCACTACAACAAGAGTACCCAACCTCGATCACTCCAAATCGGAGATCTAGTGCTAAGAAGAATACAAAAAACTGAGGGACGTCATAAACTACTCAGTCCATAGGAAGGTCCTTTTATTGTCACAACAGTCATTGTACCAGGCACATACAAGTTGACAACCGAGGATGGAAAAGAAGTCAGCAACACATGGCACATTAGCCAACTAAGAAGATTCTACGCATGAAAACAACTCAAGAAAGAATATATATTCAAGCCGCAAGGGATCAACGTCCATGATCAATACAGATAATGTCCATCGACGACACATGTATTATGGCTTATCAACATTCATGATCAATAAAGATGGTCTTTCTACACAACATACATCTTGCTATGACTTTCTCCGAGTTGTCTTCAATAAGCATTCTGGCCAAAAACACCGATGAGGGTAGCTAATAAGCTAACACCCGAACCAAAGAGCAAAATGGATGAAACATGCCTGAGCCTGCTGGCCGAGAGCAAAATAGCTGAAAAGATGCTTGAGCCCGCCGATGAGGGTAGCTAACAAGCTAACACCCGAACCAAAAAGCAAAAACGACTGAAACTATGTCCGAGCATAAATCAGAGCGAATTCAAGACAAGACCCTCCAGCTACTTGTTCCAAATAGCAAGAGGCTCGGGGGCTACACTTGGATAGATCCAAGAAGCGCTACATGGTTTCGCACAGGAAAGTACTCGGGCAACGCTTGTTCCTACTCGGCAAGACCTGAAGGAACAAGAAGAAGTTTCCAGAACTCCACCATGAAGTGCTCGGAGACTTATCAATCTCAAGATCGCCGGTCCTAAGTCTTTTCAGTACTAGCAAGAACACGAAGTCTGCCGAAACAACGATCTATACCAAGTTGTTTATAGGTCACAAATGAAAAGCCACACAAGCCAGACAAAGCACTCGGCAAATCAAGAAAATTTGTCAAGGCAACAGTCTACATACACCGAGTGGTTTACACAACATAGATGAAAGTCAGAACAAGTAACTACTCGGAGAAAATTCTGATCACTTGGACAACTCATTTAAAGAATAAGCAAGGATTAGACATCCAGACAAAGAAGACATCAACAAAGATAAAGGATCTTCATTCAAGAAGAAGTATAAGTATTCTATTACAAAAGCCGGAGTACAAAGGTTGATTACATTCAAGCATTGTCATCAGGAGTAGTAATATCGATATTAAGGTTATCAACAATCCTACTGGCTAAGTCTTTGACCTCAGGCTCCGCCCTTTCAACAGCATCAACATATTCTCGACTTTAGGCTTCGTCAGCGATCTTGGACAGGGGAAACTCTGGAGAAAGAACCCAAACCTGGGCAAGAACATTCCTGGTACATAAGCGGGCGCACCTCTTCACAAACTCCTAGAAACGGGTTGGAACTCGGGGAATGAACTGAGCCCAAGGTTGACAGTCATCTGCTAGAGTCCGGAGAAGGTCGGCTACTGACCAGAAGGATTTCCACAAAGTGTTCCAGTTCTCAGTGGCCGTCGCCAACTTACCAGACAAGTCTTGAATAGTCTTTTGAGCCTACACAAGATCTCTGTTAGCTCCATACCTAATCAGTTTGGCAAGCGCGAGTTCTTCTTCAGCGCGAGTAATTACCTCCTCAGCCCTGTTGTGACTACTATGGGTGGTGGTCTTCATTTCCTCAAGACCCTCCGAGAGCTTCTGCTTTTCAACTCGGAGAGCTAGACCAAGCAACAAAAACAAGTCAGTGGAAAAGAAAATCAGAATACAAAAGGAAACAAAAAGAACCCGCAATACCTTTGCACTCATTCTTCAGGGACTCCACCGCAGCATCCCTCTGCTTTTCTGCCTCAACGACCCGGGCACGGAGAGCCTTCTCTTCCTTCTGATGCGTCTGGCGCTCAGTCTCCAACTCGGCCAGACAGACATCAAGCTCTGCCTTCAAGGTACTCACCTCGGAGGACAACTTTTTCTCGGTTTTAGACGAGAAAAAGAAGCCGGTATGATCACGAGAAAAAGACTGAGCAAATAGAGAGAGAGAGAGAAAACCAAGGCGTAAGGACAAGAGAAAGACGAACAACCAAAGAAAGAAATTCAGGAAAACTAACTTGGAGCTTTTCCACAAAAGAAGTCGCAGAAGACGCCAAGTTCCCCCAGGCTACGGTCAGCTCAGACAACCGACGAGTAGCATCAAATTGATACAACACATCGTCATCCAAGCGCGAAGCACCGGAACCAAGGGGAGCTGAGGGAGAAGCAGGCGCAGGCGAAGAAGGCAAGGCCAGGGATGTATCCTGGGAAGCCCTGGCTACATCCTCAGAAGTACCCACCGTTGTGACCACAGTCACCTCTGGAGCCACAGGGTCAGCAGCAGCAAGGGGCCCAGTTTTCGTCACAGCCACCTCACCGACTGTACTCTCCGAGTCCTTTGACTCAGTACGCGGGGGCGTAACAGAAGGCTGACTATAAGGAGGCGGAGGAGTAAGAGAAGGCGAGGGACTGCAAGATGATAGAGAAACTCGTCGATAAGAATACAAGTCAGGAAAAAGGAAGGCCAAAAAGCGAAGAAGCACAACAAAGAGTCACTTACTCAGCTATCTTCTTCTTCAAAAAACCAAAAGAAGACCTTGCAGGAGGAACTATGGCGGCAAAAATATCACCGCCACCATGCGATAGGAGCGGCGGCACAGCCGGTATCGGAGCCACAGAGGAACTCGGTACTAGAGCCCCAGAAGAACTTGGGCCCGGAGTCCTAGAAGAACTCGTACCTGATGACCGCTTACTACAAAAAGATCAAGACCAAAGTCAAAACAAAAAGGAGGGATTCAACAGCAGGAAAATAAGAAAACAACTCACCGCCGCACGACAAGGGGTGCATCATCATCTTCTTCTTCCTTAGTCTCGACCAAGGCCACCATAGCACCAACTGAAAAAGGACAAAAGTACTCGGTTAAAGACAAAAACAAGCAACAGAAGGAAAAAACGTATTAATGTGCTCACCTAAGAGCATGCTAGCTTTAACTTGAGTACCTAGACAAGTACTCGACTGACGAGCTTTCTTGGCAGCAGGCACACCGGAAGAAGAACCAACCACTCGCCCCTCTTGCCGATGCTATGAGCAGCTCAAGGAATTGAACGAGGAACGTACTCTACATATACATCAGGGTTTGCAGAAGAAATGCCAGGAAGCATTACGGTAGTTTGCGATTTACTAGTTAAAGAAGCCCCAGCAAGACTACCCCTAGCCCCAACAACGGCAGGGAGGACGTCAAGGGGAATCGGGTCAACAAAGTTACGCCCCAATTCCTACGAAAAGAACAAGACAACAAGACAAGGAAGGTTAAGCGAAAATAGATACAACAAAACAAATACAAAAAGTACCCACACAAAGAGAAAACAACTTACAGCTAGAGGCGGGTTCTTTGCACAGTACTCGGAGACGGTAAGCGGGACAACGCTTGCCCCTTTCAGCATCTTCTGAAGACGCTCGAGTACCTCCTCGTCGGTCAACTCAAGGGCAAGGACCATGCGTGAAGGATCCTCAGCCCCAGAGTACTCGAAGCCAAAGTTCTCTCGCTCCTTCAGAGGCTGAACACGACGACGAAGAAAACTCGAGACGATTTCGAAGCCGGTCAAGCCCTGCTGCTTCAGAGTGCTTATCCGCTCAAGGAACGGCTAGATCGCCTAGAGCTCGTCCGACGTCAGAGAGTTCTTTTCCCACCAGTCGTTAACCGAGGGACCAGATCCAGAATGAACGACGAGAGAAGGAATCAAATTGGCGGCATAGAACCAGTCAGCGCGCTAATCCCTCACAGAATCAACCAGGTCATAGTCAAAGAATTTGCTTTTAAGACCCTGGCGAAACTGAATCCCACAGCCGCCAAGAACATTGGTGTCTTCACGGCGGGGTTGAGGCTTTAGACGAAAGAAGTGACGGAAGAGAGAAAGAGAAGGAGGATTTCCAAGGAAAGTTTCACAAAGATGAACAAAAATAGAAAGATGGAGGATGACACTGGAAGTAAGATGGTTCAAACTAACCCCAAAATAACCGAGAAATTGATGAAGGAAGGCGAAAGCAGGAAGGCAAAGTCCAGCACGGATAAAGGAAACGAAAAGAATAATCTCACCAGGACCTAGAGCAGGGACTCGATGCTCGCCTGGAGCTCTCCATTCAGCAATGTCCTTGCTCTGGATCAGACCATCGCTGACAAGATCACGAAGCTGGTCTTCAGTCATCGTCGGAGCCGGCCAAGCCTTCTGGGCAGCCCTCATGGCCATGAACTCTTGGTTCTGGATCACGGAAAGTGATGACTCCTCGTCCATGAGGGCTGCCTGGGACTTGCTCGTGGCTTTCTTCCTACCCATGTACTAGCGGAAGCAAAAGGGCACTAGGGAAAGATGAGGCTAAGATGGCGGCACTCAGGTGACGGCAACAATGGTGGCGGTGGATTTCTGAAAGCTAGGGTTTCAAGGCAAAAGCGGAGCAGTAAAGAAGAAGAAGATGAAAGGCCTTTAAATAGATTTTACAGTAGTAAAACGCGGCCCACCGGGCCCGTTAAAACATGGTGTGAGAACGCAACGGTCCATTTACTGACGTATCTAAAATGACAGAAGGCATAAATCCACATAACGGTATAGTTCAACGGATAGATTTCGGACTTATCCATCCAACAAAACGGCAGCGCTATCATATTGCTACAAAAAGAACTCATCAACCATGAAGCAATGAAAGGTTATCTCACAAGGAGCATAACAACCCGGTCCTTATAGAAAGAACTCGAGAATCTCAAAAAAAAAACCAGGACATCAGCAGGATAAAGAGTGACAACTCAGAAGACAAGATTCATTCGATTACAAATGACTTCAAAAGATACAAGATTACACATCTTACAAGACCCAATGAACTCGGTACTACGATAGGCAAGGTAGCAAAAAGGAACCCGGAGACGACTAGGTTCTGGAATGACTACGTGTTCCAAATTGCTACTCGGCAGAACAAACCGCACTCGGCTACACTGTTTTTTTCAAAGGACGGACGCAGTGCATCCAAGGCAGAAATCAGTAGCACTGCGGGACAACATAGACCAAGGGAAGTCGGCAGGCATCTGTCTACCCAAGTCCGATGTGATACCAGATATGGTGTTGATCTGCACCGGACAGTCTCAAGACAGGCGTCGAGGATCAACCCAGAACTGTTGGATGAAGGAACGCATCCCACATCACAAGACTTCCTCCAACTACCGCCACATACTTCCAAGTACGCAACCGCTGCAGGATTAATCTACCTCTAATCCCTATCACAAGACTTCCTCTAGCTACGACAAGATGCTCTACTTCACAAACTATCATATTCAAGACTACGGGGATTTCATACCACACAACAAAGTGCTCGATGAATCAAAGCAGCACACAAGGAGGATATTTATAGACCAAAGAAGCGGTGCACATGGACTGGGAGCACCAGCGGAACAAACCTAATAAAGGACACGGTGAAAAGACAGAATTTAATGAAAGAGAACTCAGGCGTGAAGGAATAATACTCAACAACAAGCATATTCGGGAGAATATACCAACACTGTACAACCCTTGAACAAAAGGCATTTACACTCAACCACCACCATACAACTACTCCTGACAACAACAGACTGTATCTCTGAAAGCAATAGACTCTACCTCTGAAAGCAGCAGACTCTACATCTAAAAGCAGCAGACCCTACATATGACAACAGCAGACTACCAGAGGATATGCCAAGATTCTATATCCGAGTTCTTTTTGAAGAATGCTCGGGGGCTACATCAGGGGAAGTTTTTAGTTCTTTGAACAACTCAGATTTAGGACCCTCCAACTCTTTGTTCCAAATAGCAAGAGGCTCGGGGGCTACACTCAGTGAGTGCGCTTTTTCTCCAAAAAAGCGCACATCACTCAAAAGACTTCTTCAAGACAAGAGTTGCAAAACAACATAAGATTCAAGACCCTCCAACTTTTTATTCCAAATAGCAAGAGGCTCGGGGGCTACACTTAGTGAGTGCGCTTTTTCTCTAAATAAAGCACACATCACCAAGAAGACTTCTTTAAGATAGATCACTTCAAGACATCAAGACAAAAAGAACCCGGACCTAGCTATACCTGAGCTCTTTTTTGATAAAGAACCCGGGTATATACTCAGGAACCCTTCGACGAAGAAACAGAGTGATTTCAAGAGAAGACCCTCCAGCTTCTTGTGCCAAAAAGCAAGAGGCTCGGGGGCTACACCCAAATGGGAATACTTTTTTCTTCAAAAAGGTACACACCAACCAAAGATCTCACGAAGCGCTACATGGTTTCGCTCAAGAAAGCACTCGGACGACGCTTGTTTCTACTTGGCAAGACCAGAAGGAACAAGACAAACCTTCCAGAACTCAACCATGAAGTGCTCGGGGGCTTGTCGATGCAGGACCCACAGGATACCCCACCAGGAAGGGAGAAGATCTAGTCCAACTAGGATTCTTCCCATGTAATCCTAGTAGTAGTATTATCCTGTAATCCTAATAGGAACTATCATTGTAAACCGACTAGGACTCTGATCACCTGACTATATAAAGGAGGCCGGGGTTCCTAGAGAAGGGAGGACTTTTACGACTGTAACAGAACAACACAACACAATCAATCCAACGCAAAAGGCTAACGCCGACTGGACGTAGGGCTATTACTCGACCCCAGTCGAGGGCTCGAACCAGGATAAATCGATTGTCTCTTGCGTTCACCGTCGAGTCCCGCATACGCTGAAGCCCGAACATAATGTCCCGGGTAATCCCGTAGCAGGCTATCACTGGTCAAACATCGACACCAAGGAAGTTGCAAGTGTAGCCTGTCGCCTGGAATCGAACAGATTGGACTTCCAGACATACTAAATCCTGCTTCATTTCGACCTCCAATTCGTTGGAATTCGTGTGACTGCGCCTCCTTGTAACCAATTCTTGTAGTACCTCCTCCTAGTTTTCCATGCAAATTTCTTGCTAGCAGCAACATTTATAATGCGTAATAATAATAATTAGGTGCACTAGATAGTCCATCAACCTGTGCACATGCATAAGTTAGAATATTAAATAAGATATAATTGTGATAGACTTGTCGATTACTTATACATATCTTTTTTATCTCCATCCGTTTTTCCCTTTGCATGGCAACCCTGTGCATATTCAATATTCATTTCGTTAACATGATAGCTTAAACTATGGTAGCTGTGGTTGCAGCTCATATCTTATGATGTCACTAATCTAAATTTTGATATCATATTTTTAATCTTGTAAACTATAGATTTTGAGAAAGCAGCCAGTCGGCATTCCACGGGCCGACAGGTCAGGGCACCAGAAGCCGATAGGCTCCCAATCGTCGCCACCTGGTCCTGTCGGCATTCCACCGGCCAACAGGTCAGGGCACCTCCGCATTCCACGGGCCGACCGGTCTAGGCACCAGTCGGCACTCCACGGGCCGACAGATCAGGGCAGCAGCAGCCGATAGGATCCCTGTCGTCGCCGACAGCACGGCACTGCCACGTCGTCGCCACGTGGTCCTGTCGGCCCGTGAGCTGCCGACAGGGTACCATATCTCAAATTTTTATATAACAGCTTCTAGATTTGCAATTATTCATTAAAAATGTTATTTAAAAAACTATTTCTCTCTCATTGAATATCCAAATATAGCTATCCTCTATTCTGAAATTCTCTGTCTAGCTAAAGATGGACAACGAGTTTAACTCCCTCAAGTGTGGAAAACGATTTTCTTTTTCAAATGATTTTCTTATGAGGGTTTAGAGAATAAGTTTTAAAAAGACTTTTTGAGATGCTCTTAATCTACTGATCAAAGCAACCTTCTCGCTAGCTCCTTTTCCCTTCTCAAAAGTAGCTTCTACTCTACATGTAAAAACTGTTGTGACTCCTCTTGTCTATAAAAGATAGCTCCTCCTCTATGGTTGCTTCTTCTACCTCTCGCCAAGAGCGTTGGCATGTGTGTGTTTGAGTGGTTCCTTGGCGAAGCCAACATACACCGCCAAGATCGCGATGGGCACACCGGGTGTTGAGGCGCTGTTGGCGCTGGACATGGGCAACCACGTCACGTGCCTGCCGTGCCAGACATGCCGGCGGTGATACCCGCAGTCCGGGCCCGTGTTCGACCCGCGGCACTCGACGTCATACTGCGAAATAGGGTACGACCCGCCAGATTGCCAAGTGCTGGGACGATCTGGCGGCTGCTGATCCAGTGCCCCGAGCTGAAGGACGTGCACGTCAAAGGGTGTCGCGACATGCTGATTGGAGCCATCAGGAACCAGGTCCTGAACGAGTTCGCGGCCATAGAGCCCCGACTGCCCTGCAAGCCACTGGCCGATGGGTCGAAGCTCGTGCACATGCCCCACTTCATGATAGAGCAGGTTTGCAAAACCCCCTCTGGCCTCTGCTCTGATCAAACCAAACCAAACCTTCAGTCTGTCTTCTTATCTCACCTGCGCGATCGGTTCTTCCACTGTCTGCAGCTGGAGGAGCAGGAGAAATGGGGCAGGCCGCGGAAGAGCCAGTGCACCGTTCACCTCAATTGGTGATCAGCGTCGTTGGCGTCGCCGTCCTCGCCGTCGAGGAGGTGCGACGTTGATTCAGCAAGCCTCTAGACCCTGTATGTTCCATCTGGAGTGTGTTGTACCATGCTCCTCTTGTTCATGCTGTGTTTAATCTGTGGAATTTGTAGGACAATAACGGTTTGCAATGCAATCCGGCCCTCCTGTTGCTGTACTTTCAAACCGTATTTTGCTCTTGTTCATCCAGGACAATAGTTTGCTTTTGCTTCACCAGATTGCTTGCAACCTGTGTTGTACCAAGCTGTGTCTGTCTGTCTCAGAGCTAGGGCCAATATGTCCTGTGTAGTTTTTCAATATGACAAAAGTAAGAGGGCCAATATGTAAAAAGAGAATCGGATAATCGAATTCCGTTCCTTCTCGAGCTTCCAATTTCTAAATTTCTCCTCCGTTTCGTTCCAATCGCACTCCGATTCGATGGCCTTGGATCAACCGAGGTCGCCGGTCGATTCTGTGAGCGTGCAACGATAACCCTGCCATGGAGTTGTCCAGTTCCATCACGTCCACGGAGGTGGCGGCGCAGCCTCAGGCGCGGCTGCTCCGGCCGCGGTCATTTCGCCGGATGGGGCCGGCGGTAAGATGCTCTTCGATCCCCCTTCCTTGCGCCTGGATTTCCCTCCGCCTTAACCATGCGCTCGCATTTGCCTCTGCCTTCTTCGACTTCATCCAATCCAAGGAAGTTGCAAGTGTGGCCTGTCACCTGGAATCGAACAGATTGGACTTCCTGACATACTGAATCCTGCTTCATTTCGACCTCCAATTCGTCGGAATTCGTGTGACCGCACCTCCTTGTAACAAATTCTTGTAGTACCTCCACCAAGTTTTCCATGCAAATTTCTTGCTGGCAGCAATATTTATAATGCATAATAATAATAATTAGGTGCACAAGATAGTCCATCAACCCGTGCTCATGCATAAGTTAGAATATTAAATAAGATATAATTGTGATAGACTTGTCGATTACTTATACATATCTTTTTTTTATCTCCATCCAGTTTTTCCCCTTTGCATGGCAACCCTGTGCATATTCAATATTCATTTCGTTAACATGATAGCTTAAACTATGGTAGCTGTGGTTGCAGCTCATATCTTATGATGTCACTAATCTAAATTTTGATATCATATTTTTAATCTTGTAAACTATAGATTTTGAGAATGCAGCCAGTCGGCATTCCACCGGTCGACAGTGTCTGGGCACGATCGGCACTCCACGGGCCGACAGCTCGGGGCACCACCAGCCGATCCTCGTTGTCGCCGACAACCACGGCGCTGCCGCTGTCGTCGCCGCCACGTGGTCCTGTCGGCCCGTGAGCTGCCGATAGGGTACCATATCTCAAATTTTTATATAACAGCTTCTAGATTTGCAATTATTCATTAAAAATATTTTTGAAAAAACTATTTCTCTCTCATTGAATATCCAAATATAGCGATCCTCTATTCTGAAATTCTCTGTCTAGCTAAAGATGGACAACGAGTTTAAGTCCCTCAAGTGTGGAAAATGATTTTCTTTTTCAAATGATTTTCTTATGAGGGTTTAGAGAATAAGTTTTAGAAAGACTTTTTGAGATGCTCTTAATCTACTTTTCAAAGCAACCTTCTCGCTAGCTCCTTTTCCCTTCTCAAAAGTAGCTTATACTATACATAAAAACAGTTGTGACTCCTCATGTCTATAAAAGATAGCTCCTCATCTACGGTTGCTTTTTCTACCTCTCGCCAAGAGCGTTGGCATGTGTGTGTTTGAGTGGTTCCTTAGCGAAGCCAACATACACCGCCAAGATCGCGATGGGCACACCGGGCGTTGAGGCGCTGTTGGCGCTGGACATGGGCAACCACGTCACGTGCCTGCCGTGCCAGCCATGCCGGTGGTGATACCCGCAGTCCGGGCCCGTGTTCGACCCGCAGCACTCGGCGTCATATTGCGAAATAAGGTACGACGCGCCAGATTGCAAGCGTTGGGACGATCTGGCGGCTGCTGATCCAGTGCCCCAAGCTGAAGGACGTGCACGTCAAAGGGTGTCGCGACATGCTGATCGGAGCCATCAGGAACCAGGTCCTGAACGAGTTCGCGGCCATAGAGCCCCGGCTGCCCTGCAAGCCGCTGGCCTATGGGTCGGAAGCGCTGCACGTGCCCCACTTCATGATAGAGCAGGTTTGCAAAACCCCCTCTGGCCTCTACTCTGATCAAACCAAACCAAACCTTCAGTCTGTCTTCTTATCTCACCTGCGCGATCGGTTCTTCCACTGTCTGCAGCTGGAGGAGCAGGAGAAATGGGGCAGGCCGCGGAAGAGCCAGTGCACCGTTCACCTCAATTGGTGATCAGCGTCGTTGGCGTCGCCGTCCTCGCCGTCGAGGAGGTGCGACGTTGATTCAGCAAGCCTCTAGACCCTGTATGTTCCATCTGGAGTGTGTTGTACCATGCTCCTCTTGTTCATGCTGTGTTTAATCTGTGGAATTTGTAGGACAATAACGGTTTGCAATGCAATCCGGCCCTCCTGTTGCTGTACTTTCAAACCGTATTTTGCTCTTGTTCATCCAGGACAATAGTTTGCTTTTGCTTCACCAGATTGCTTGCAACCTGTGTTGTACCAAGCTGTGTCTGTCTGTCTCAGAGCTAGGGCCAATATGTCCTGTGTAGTTTTTCAATATGACAAAAGTAAGAGGGCCAATATGTAAAAAGAGAATCGGATAATCGAATTCCGTTCCTTCTCGAGCTTCCAATTTCTAAATTTCTCCTCCGTTTCGTTCCAATCGCACTCCGATTCGATGGCCTTGGATCAACCGCGGTCGCCGGTCGATTCTGTGAGCGTGCAACGATAACCCTGCCATGGAGTTGTCCAGTTCCATCACGTCCACGGAGGTGGCGGCGCAGCCTCAGGCGCGGCTGCTCCGGCCGCGGTCATTTCGCCGGATGGGGCCGGCGGTAAGATGCTCTTCGATCCCCCTTCCTTGCGCCTGGATTTCCCTCCGCCTTAACCATGCGCTCGCATTTGCCTCTGCCTTCTTCGACTTCATCCAATCCAAGGAAGTTGCAAGTGTGGCCTGTCACCTGGAATCGAACAGATTGGACTTCCTGACATACTGAATCCTGCTTCATTTCGACCTCCAATTCGTCGGAATTCGTGTGACCGCACCTCCTTGTAACAAATTCTTGTAGTACCTCCACCAAGTTTTCCATGCAAATTTCTTGCTGGCAGCAATATTTATAATGCATAATAATAATAATTAGGTGCACAAGATAGTCCATCAACCCGTGCTCATGCATAAGTTAGAATATTAAATAAGATATAATTGTGATAGACTTGTCGATTACTTATACATATCTTTTTTTTATCTCCATCCAGTTTTTCCCCTTTGCATGGCAACCCTGTGCATATTCAATATTCATTTCGTTAACATGATAGCTTAAACTATGGTAGCTGTGGTTGCAGCTCATATCTTATGATGTCACTAATCTAAATTTTGATATCATATTTTTAATCTTGTAAACTATAGATTTTGAGAATGCAGCCAGTCGGCATTCCACCGGTCGACAGGTCTGGGCACCAGTCGGCACTCCACGGGCCGACAGCTCGGGGCACCACCAGCCGATCCCTGTCGTCGCCGACAGCACGGCGCTGCCGCGTCGTCGCCACGTGGTCCTGTCGGCCCGTGAGCTGCCGATAGGGTACCATATCTCAAATTTTTATATAACAGCTTCTAGATTTGCAATTATTCATTAAAAAATATTTTTGAAAAAACTATTTCTCTCTCATTGAATATCCAAATATAGCGATCCTCTATTCTGAAATTCTCTGTCTAGCTAAAGATGGACAACGAGTTTAAGTCCCTCAAGTGTGGAAAATGATTTTCTTTTTCAAATGATTTTCTTATGAGGGTTTAGAGAATAAGTTTTAGAAAGACTTTTTGAGATGCTCTTAATCTACTTTTCAAAGCAACCTTCTCGCTAGCTCCTTTTCCCTTCTCAAAAGTAGCTTATACTATACATGTAAAAACAGTTGTGACTCCTCATGTCTATAAAAGATAGCTCCTCATCTACGGTTGCTTTTTCTACCTCTCGCCAAGAGCGTTGGCATGTGTGTGTTTGAGTGGTTCCTTAGCGAAGCCAACATACACCGCCAAGATCGCGATGGGCACACCGGGCGTTGAGGCGCTGTTGGCGCTGGACATGGGCAACCACGTCACGTGCCTGCCGTGCCAGCCATGCCGGTGGTGATACCCGCAGTCCGGGCCCGTGTTCGACCCGCAGCACTCGACGTCATATTGCGAAATAAGGTACGACGCGCCAGATTGCCAAGCGTTGGGACGATCTGGCGGCTGCTGATCCAGTGCCCCAAGCTGAAGGACGTGTGCGTCAAAGGGTGTCGCGACATGCTGATCGGAGCCATCAGGAACCAGGTCCTGAACGAGTTCGCGGCCATAGAGCCCGGCTGCCCTGCAAGCCGCTGGCCTATGGGTCGGCGCGTGCACGTGCCCCACTTCATGATAGAGCAGGTTTGCAAAACCCCCTCTGGCCTCTACTCTGATCAAACCAAACCAAACCTTCAGTCTGTCTTCTTATCTCACCTGCGCGATCGGTTCTTCCACTGTCTGCAGCTGGAGGAGCAGGAGAAATGGGGCAGGCCGCGGAAGAGCCAGTGCACCGTTCACCTCAATTGGTGATCAGCGTCGTTGGCGTCGCCGTCCTCGCCGTCGAGGAGGTGCGACGTTGATTCAGCGAGCCTCTAGACCCTGTATGTTCCATCTGGAGTGTGTTGTACCATGCTCCTCTTGTTCATGCTGTGTTTAATCTGTGGAATTTGTAGGACAATAACGGTTTACAATGCAATCCGGCCCTCCTGTTGCTGTACTTTCAAACCATATTTTGCTCTTGTTCATCCAGGACAATAGTTTGCTTTTGCTTCACCGGATTGCTTGCATCCTGTGTTGTAGCAAGCTGTGTCTGTCTGTCTCGGAGCTAGGGCCAATATGTCCTGTGTAGTTTTTCAATATGACAAAAGTAAGAGGACCAATATGTAAAAAGACACTCGGATAATCGGATTCCGTTCCTTCTCGAGCTTCCGATTTCTAAATTTCTCCTCCGTTTCGTTCCAATCGCACTCCGATTCGTCGGCCTTGGATCAACCGCGGCCGCCGGTCGATTCTGTGAGCGTGCAACGATAAGCCTGCCATGGAGTTGTCCAGTTCCATCGTGTCCACGGAGGCGGCGGCGCAGCCTCGCGCTGCAGCTCGGCCATGGTCATTTCGCCGGACGGGGCCGGGCGGGTAAGATGCTCTTCGATCCCCTTCCTCGCGCTGGATTTCCCTCCGCCTTAACCATGCGCTCGCGTTTGCCTCTGCCTTCTTGACTTCATCCAATCCAAGGAAGTTGCAAGTGTGGCCTGTCGCTGAGAATCGAATAGATTGGACTTCCTGACATACTGAATCCTGCTTCATTTCGACCTCCAATTGGCCGGAATTCGTGTGACTGCGCGCCTCCTTGTAACAAATTCTTGTAGTACCTCCACCAAGTTTTCCATGCAAATTTCTTGCTGGCAGCAATATTTATAATGCATAATAATAATAATTAGGTGCACAAGATAGTCCATCAACCCGTGCTCATGCATAAGTTAGAATATTAAATAAGATATAATTGTGATAGACTTGTCGATTACTTATACATATCTTTTTTTTATCTCCATCCAGTTTTTCCCCTTTGCATGGCAACCCTGTGCATATTCAATATTCATTTCGTTAACATGATAGCTTAAACTATGGTAGCTGTGGTTGCAGCTCATATCTTATGATGTCACTAATCTAAATTTTGATATCATATTTTTAATCTTGTAAACTATAGATTTTGAGAATGCAGCCAGTCGGCATTCCACCGGTCGACAGGTCTGGGCACCAGTCGGCACTCCACGGGCCGACAGCTCGGGGCACCACCAGCCGATCCCTGTCGTCGCCGACAGCACGGCGCTGCCGCGTCGTCGCCACGTGGTCCTGTCGGCCCGTGAGCTGCCGATAGGGTACCATATCTCAAATTTTTATATAACAGCTTCTAGATTTGCAATTATTCATTAAAAAATATTTTTGAAAAAACTATTTCTCTCTCATTGAATATCCAAATATAGCGATCCTCTATTCTGAAATTCTCTGTCTAGCTAAAGATGGACAACGAGTTTAAGTCCCTCAAGTGTGGAAAATGATTTTCTTTTTCAAATGATTTTCTTATGAGGGTTTAGAGAATAAGTTTTAGAAAGACTTTTTGAGATGCTCTTAATCTACTTTTCAAAGCAACCTTCTCGCTAGCTCCTTTTCCCTTCTCAAAAGTAGCTTATACTATACATGTAAAAACAGTTGTGACTCCTCATGTCTATAAAAGATAGCTCCTCATCTACGGTTGCTTTTTCTACCTCTCGCCAAGAGCGTTGGCATGTGTGTGTTTGAGTGGTTCCTTAGCGAAGCCAACATACACCGCCAAGATCGCGATGGGCACACCGGGCGTTGAGGCGCTGTTGGCGCTGGACATGGGCAACCACGTCACGTGCCTGCCGTGCCAGCCATGCCGGTGGTGATACCCGCAGTCCGGGCCCGTGTTCGACCCGCAGCACTCGACGTCATATTGCGAAATAAGGTACGACGCGCCAGATTGCCAAGCGTTGGGACGATCTGGCGGCTGCTGATCCAGTGCCCCAAGCTGAAGGACGTGCACGTCAAAGGGTGTCGCGACATGCTGATCGGAGCCATCAGGAACCAGGTCCTGAACGAGTTCGCGGCCATAGAGCCCGGCTGCCCTGCAAGCCGCTGGCCTATGGGGGTGAAAAGCGGCACGCGTGCCCCACTTCATGATAGAGCAGGTTTGCAAAACCCCTCTGGCCTCTACTCTGATCAAACCAAACCAAACCTTCAGTCTGTCTTCTTATCTCACCCTGCGCGATCGGTTCTTCCACTGTCTGCAGCTGGAGGAGCAGGAGAAATGGGGCAGGCAGCGGAAGAGCCAGTGCACCGTTCACCTCAATTGGTGATCAGCGTCGTTGGCGTCGCCGTCCTCGCCGTCGAGGAGGTGCGGCGTTGATTCAGCGAGCCTCTAGACCCTGTATGTTCCATCTGGAGTGTGTTGTACCATGCTCCTCTTGTTCATGCTGTGTTTAATCTGTGGAATTTGTAGGACAATAACGGTTTACAATGCAATCCGGCCCTCCTGTTGCTGTACTTTCAAACCATATTTTGCTCTTGTTCATCCAGGACAATAGTTTGCTTTTGCTTCACCGGATTGCTTGCATCCTGTGTTGTAGCAAGCTGTGTCTGTCTGTCTCGGAGCTAGGGCCAATATGTCCTGTGTAGTTTTTCAATATGACAAAAGTAAGAGGACCAATATGTAAAAAGACACTCGGATAATCGGATTCCGTTCCTTCTCGAGCTTCCGATTTCTAAATTTCTCCTCCGTTTCGTTCCAATCGCACTCCGATTCGTCGGCCTTGGATCAACCGCGGCCGCCGGTCGATTCTGTGAGCGTGCAACGATAAGCCTGCCATGGAGTTGTCCAGTTCCATCGTGTCCACGGAGGCGGCGGCGCAGCCTCAGGCGCGGCAGCTCCGGCCGCGGTCATTTCGCCGGACGGGGCCGGCGGGTAAGATGCTCTTCGATCCCCCTTCCTCGCGCCTGGATTTCCCTCCGCCTTAACCATGCGCTCGCGTTTGCCTCTGCCTTCTTCGACTTCATCCAATCCAAGGAAGTTGCAAGTGTGGCCTGTCGCCAGGAATCGAATAGATTGGACTTCCTGACATACTGAATCCTGCTTCATTTCGACCTCCAATTCGTCGGAATTCGTGTGACTGCGCCTCCTTGTAACAAATTCTTGTAGTACCTCCACCAAGTTTTCCATGCAAATTTCTTGCTGGCAGCAATATTTATAATGCATAATAATAATAATTAGGTGCACAAGATAGTCCATCAACCCGTGCTCATGCATAAGTTAGAATATTAAATAAGATATAATTGTGATAGACTTGTCGATTACTTATACATATCTTTTTTTTATCTCCATCCAGTTTTTCCCCTTTGCATGGCAACCCTGTGCATATTCAATATTCATTTCGTTAACATGATAGCTTAAACTATGGTAGCTGTGGTTGCAGCTCATATCTTATGATGTCACTAATCTAAATTTTGATATCATATTTTTAATCTTGTAAACTATAGATTTTGAGAATGCAGCCAGTCGGCATTCCACCGGTCGACAGGTCTGGGCACCAGTCGGCACTCCACGGGCCGACAGCTCGGGGCACCACCAGCCGATCCCTGTCGTCGCCGACAGCACGGCGCTGCCGCGTCGTCGCCACGTGGTCCTGTCGGCCCGTGAGCTGCCGATAGGGTACCATATCTCAAATTTTTATATAACAGCTTCTAGATTTGCAATTATTCATTAAAAAATATTTTTGAAAAAACTATTTCTCTCTCATTGAATATCCAAATATAGCGATCCTCTATTCTGAAATTCTCTGTCTAGCTAAAGATGGACAACGAGTTTAAGTCCCTCAAGTGTGGAAAATGATTTTCTTTTTCAAATGATTTTCTTATGAGGGTTTAGAGAATAAGTTTTAGAAAGACTTTTTTGAGATGCTCTTAATCTACTTTTCAAAGCAACCTTCTCGCTAGCTCCTTTTCCCTTCTCAAAAGTAGCTTATACTATACATGTAAAAACAGTTGTGACTCCTCATGTCTATAAAAGATAGCTCCTCATCTACGGTTGCTTTTTCTACCTCTCGCCAAGAGCGTTGGCATGTGTGTGTTTGAGTGGTTCCTTAGCGAAGCCAACATACACCGCCAAGATCGCGATGGGCACACGGGCGTTGAGGCGCTGTTGGCGCTGGACATGGGCAACCACGCCACGTGCCTGCCGTGCCAGCCATGCCGGTGGTGATACCCGCAGTCCGGGCCCGTGTTCGACCCGCAGCACTCGACGTCATATTGCGAAATAAGGTACGACGCCGCGCCAGATTGCCAAGCGTTGGGGACGATCTGGCGGCTGCTGATCCAGTGCCCCAAGCTGAAGGACGTGCACGTCAAAGGGTGTCGCGACATGCTGATCGGAGCCATCAGGAACCAGGTCCTGAACGAGTTCGCGGCCATAGAGCCCCGGCTGCCCTGCAAGCCGCTGGCCTATGGGTCGAAAGCGCGTGCTGCGTGCCCCACTTCATGATAGAGCAGGTTTGCAAAACCCCTCTGGCCTCTACTCTGATCAAACCAAACCAAACCTTCAGTCTGTCTTTCTTATCTCACCTGCGCGATCGGTTCTTCCACTGTCTGCAGCTGGAGGAGCAGGAGAAATGGGGCAGGCCGCGGAAGAGCCAGTGCACCGTTCACCTCAATTGGTGATCAGCGTCGTTGGCGTCGCCGTCCTCGCCGTCGAGGAGGTGCGACGTTGATTCAGCGAGCCTCTAGACCCTGTATGTTCCATCTGGAGTGTGTTGTACCATGCTCCTCTTGTTCATGCTGTGTTTAATCTGTGGAATTTGTAGGACAATAACGGTTTACAATGCAATCCGGCCCTCCTGTTGCTGTACTTTCAAACCATATTTTGCTCTTGTTCATCCAGGACAATAGTTTGCTTTTGCTTCACCGGATTGCTTGCATCCTGTGTTGTAGCAAGCTGTGTCTGTCTGTCTCGGAGCTAGGGCCAATATGTCCTGTGTAGTTTTTCAATATGACAAAAGTAAGAGGACCAATATGTAAAAAGACACTCGGATAATCGGATTCCGTTCCTTCTCGAGCTTCCGATTTCTAAATTTCTCCTCCGTTTCGTTCCAATCGCACTCCGATTCGTCGGCCTTGGATCAACCGCGGCCGCCGGTCGATTCTGTGAGCGTGCAACGATAAGCCTGCCATGGAGTTGTCCAGTTCCATCGTGTCCACGGAGGCGGCGGCGCAGCCTCAGGCGCGGCAGCTCCGGCCGCGGTCATTTCGCCGGACGGGGCCGGCGGGTAAGATGCTCTTCGATCCCCCTTCCTCGCGCCTGGATTTCCCTCCGCCTTAACCATGCGCTCGCGTTTGCCTCTGCCTTCTTCGACTTCATCCAATCCAAGGAAGTTGCAAGTGTGGCCTGTCGCCAGGAATCGAATAGATTGGACTTCCTGACATACTGAATCCTGCTTCATTTCGACCTCCAATTCGTCGGAATTCGTGTGACTGCGCCTCCTTGTAACAAATTCTTGTAGTACCTCCACCAAGTTTTCCATGCAAATTTCTTGCTGGCAGCAATATTTATAATGCATAATAATAATAATTAGGTGCACAAGATAGTCCATCAACCCGTGCTCATGCATAAGTTAGAATATTAAATAAGATATAATTGTGATAGACTTGTCGATTACTTATACATATCTTTTTTTTATCTCCATCCAGTTTTTCCCCTTTGCATGGCAACCCTGTGCATATTCAATATTCATTTCGTTAACATGATAGCTTAAACTATGGTAGCTGTGGTTGCAGCTCATATCTTATGATGTCACTAATCTAAATTTTGATATCATATTTTTAATCTTGTAAACTATAGATTTTGAGAATGCAGCCAGTCGGCATTCCACCGGTCGACAGGTCTGGGCACCAGTCGGCACTCCACGGGCCGACAGCTCGGGCACCACCAGCCGATCCCCTGTCGTCGCCGACAGCACGGCGCTGCGGCGTCGTCGCCACGTGGTCCTGTCGGCCCGTGAGCTGCCGATAGGGTACCATATCTCAAATTTTTATATAACAGCTTCTAGATTTGCAATTATTCATTAAAAAATATTATTTAAAAAACTATTTCTCTCTCATTGAATATCCAAATATATCTATCCTCTATTCTGAAATTCTCTATCTAGCTAAAGATGGACAACGAGTTTAACTCCCTCAAGTGTGGAAAACGATTTTCTTTTTCAAATGATTTTCTTATGAGGGTTTAGAGAATAAGTTTTAGAGAGACTTTTTGAGATGCTCTTAATCTACTGATCAAAGCAACCATCTCGCTAGCTCCTTTTCCCTTCTTAAAAGTAGCTTCTACTCTACATGTAAAAACAGCTGTGACTCCTCATGTCTATAAAAAATAGCTCCACCTCTACGGTTGCTTCTTCTACCTCTCGCCAAGAGCGTTGGCATGTGTGTGTTTGAGTGGTTCCTTGGCGAAGCCAACATACACCGCCAAGATCGTGATGGGCACACCAGGCGTTGAGGCGCTGTTGGCGCAGGACATGGGCAACCACGTCACGTGCCTGCCGTGCCAGCCATGGCGGCGGTGATACCCGTAGTCCGGGCCTGTGTTCGACCCGCGACACTCAACGTCATACTGCAAAACAGGGTACGACGTGCCAGATTGCCAAGCGTTGGGACGATCTGGCGGCTGCTGATCCAGTGCCCTAAGCTGAAGGACGTGCACGTCAAAGGGTGCCGCGACATGCTGATCGGAGCCATCAGGAACCAGGTCCTGAACGAGTTCGCGGCCATAGAGCCCCGGCTGCCCTGCAAGCCGCTGGCCTATGGGTCGAAGCGCGTGCACGTGCCCCACTTCATGATAGAGCAGGTTTGCAAAACCCCCTCTGGCCTCTGCTCTGATCAAACCAAACCAAACCTTCAGTCTGTCTTCTTATCTCACCTGCGCGATCGGTTCTTCCACTGTCTGCAGCTTGAGGAGCAGGAGAAATGGGGCAGGCCGCAGAAGAGCCAGTGCACAGTTCACCTCAATTGGTGATCAGCGTGCGTTGGCGTCGCCGTCCTCGCCGCCGAGGAGGTGCGACGTTGATTCAGCGAGCCTCTAGACCCTGTATGTTCCATCTGGAGTGTGTTGTACCATGCTCCTCTTGTTCATGCTGTGTTTAATCTGTGGAATTTGTAGGACAATAACGGTTTGCAATGCAATCCGGCCCTCCTGTTGCTGTACTTTCAAACCGTATTTTGCTCTTGTTCATCCAGGACAATAGTTTGCTTTTGCTTCACCGGATTGCTTGCATCCTGTATTGTAGCAAGCTGTGTCTGTCTGTCTCGGAGCTAGGGCCAATATGTCCTGTGTAGTTTTTCAATATGACAAAAGTAAGAGGACCAATATGTAAAAAGACACTCGGATAATCGGATTCCGTTCCTTCTCGAGCTTCCGATTTCTAAATTTCTCCTCCGTTTCGTTCCAATCGCTCTCCGATTCGTCGGCCTTGGATCAACCGCATGGTCGCCGGTCGATTCTGTGGCGATGCAACGATAAGCCTGCCATGGAGTTGTCCAGTTCCATCGCGTCCACGGAGGCGTGGCGGCGAGCCTCGGCGCGCGGCAGCTCCGCCATGCGGTCATTTCGCCGGACGGGGCGGGCGGGTAAGATGCTCTTCGATCCCCTTCCTCGCGCCTGGATTTCCCTCCGCCTGAACCATGTGCTCGCGTTTGCCTCTACCTTCTTCGACTTCATCCAATCCAAGGAAGTTGCAAGTGTGGCCTGTCGCCTGGAATCGAATAGATTGGACTTCCTGACATACTGAATCCTGCTTCATTTCGACCTCCAATTCGGCCGGAATTCGTGTGACTGCGCCTCCTTGTAACAAATTCTTGTAGTACCTCCTCCAAGTTTTCCATGCAAATTTCTTGCTGGCAGCAATATTTATAATGCATAATAATAATAATTAGGTGCACAAGATAGTCCATCAACCCGTGCTCATGCATAAGTTAGAATATTAAATAAGATATAATTGTGATAGACTTGTCGATTACTTATACATATCTTTTTTTTATCTCCATCCAGTTTTTCTCCTTTGCATGGCAACCCTGTGCATATTCAATATTCATTTCGTTAACATGATAGCTTAAACTATGGTAGCTGTGGTTGCAGCTCATATCTTATGATGTCACTAATCTAAATTTTGATATCATATTTTTAATCTTGTAAACTATAGATTTTGAGAATGCAGCCAGTCGGCATTCCACGGGCCGACAGGTCAGCATACCAGAAGCCGATAGGCTCCCTATCGTCGCCACCTGGTCCTGTCGCAGTCGGCACTCCACGGGCCGACAGCTCGGGGCACCACCAGCCAATAGGATCCCTGTCGTCGCCGACAGCACGGCGCTGCCGCGTCGTCGCGACGTGGTCCTGTCGGCCCGTGAGCTGCCGATAGGGTACCATATCTCAAATTTTTATATAACAGCTTCTAGATTTGCAATTATCCATTAAAAAATATTTTTGAAAAAACTATTTCTCTCTCATTGAATATCCAAATATAGCGATCCTCTATTCTGAAATTCTCTGTCTAGCTAAAGATGGACAACGAGTTTAAGTCCCTCAAGTGTGGAAAATGATTTTCTTTTTCAAATGATTTTCTTATGAGGGTTTAGAGAATAAGTTTTAGAAAGACTTTTTGAGATGCTCTTAATCTACTTTTCAAAGCAACCTTCTCGCTAGCTCCTTTTCCCTTCTCAAAAGTAGCTTATACTATACATGTAAAAACAGTTGTGACTCCTCATGTCTATAAAAGATAGCTCCTCCTCTACGGTTGCTTTTTCTACCTCTCGCCAAGAGCGTTGGCATGTGTGTGTTTGAGTGGTTCCTTAGCGAAGCCAACATACACCGCCAAGATCGCGATGGGCACACCGGGCGTTGAGGCGCTGTTGGCGCTGGACATGGGCAACCACGTCACGTGCCTGCCGTGCCAGCCATGCCGGTGGTGATACCCGCAGTCCGGGCCCATGTTCGACCCGCAGCACTCGACGTCATATTGCGAAATAAGGTACGACGCGCCAGATTGCCAAGCGTTGGGACGATCTGGCGGCTGCTGATCCAGTGCCCTAAGCTGAAGGACGTGCACGTCAAAGGGTGCCGCGACATGCTGATCGGAGCCATCAGGAACCAGGTCCTGAACGAGTTCGCGGCCATAGAGCCCCGGCTGCCCTGCAAGCCGCTGGCCTATGGGTCGAAGCGCGTGCACGTGCCCCACTTCATGATAGAGCAGGTTTGCAAAACCCCCTCTGGCCTCTGCTCTGATCAAACCAAACCAAACCTTCAGTCTGTCTTCTTATCTCACCTGCGCGATCGGTTCTTCCACTGTCTGCAGCTTGAGGAGCAGGAGAAATGGGGCAGGCCGCAGAAGAGCCAGTGCACCGTTCACCTCAATTGGTGATCAGCGTCGTTGGCGTCGCCGTCCTCGCCGTCGAGGAGGTGCGACGTTGATTCAGCGAGCCTCTAGACCCTGTATGTTCCATCTGGAGTGTGTTGTACCATGCTCCTCTTGTTCATGCTGTGTTTAATCTGTGGAATTTGTAGGACAATAACGGTTTGCAATGCAATCCGGCCCTCCTGTTGCTGTACTTTCAAACCGTATTTTGCTCTTGTTCATCCAGGACAATAGTTTGCTTTTGCTTCACCGGATTGCTTGCATCCTGTATTGTAGCAAGCAGTGTCTGTCTGTCTCGGAGCTAGGGCCAATATGTCCTGTGTAGTTTTTCAATACGACAAAAGTAAGAGGGCCAATATGTAAAAAGACACTCGGATAATCGGATTCCGTTCCTTCTCGAGCTTCCGATTTCTAAATTTCTCCTCCGTTTCGTTCCAATCGCACTCCGATTCGTCGGCCTTGGATCAACCGCGGCCGCCGGTCGATTCTGTGAGCGTGCAACGATAAGCCTGCCATGGAGTTGTCCAGTTCCATCGCGTCCACGGAGGCGGCGGCGCAGCCTCAGGCGCGGCAGCTCCGGCCGCGGTCATTTCGCCGGACGGGGCCGGCGGGTAAGATGCTCTTCGATCCCCCTTCCTCGCGCCTGGATTTCCCTCCGCCTGAACCATGCGCTTGCGTTTGCCTCTGCCTTCTTCGACTTCATCCAATCCAAGGAAGTTGCAAGTGTGGCCTGTCGCCTGGAATCGAACAGATTGGACTTCCTGACATACTGAATCCTGCTTCATTTCGACCTCCAATTCGTCGGAATTCGTGTGACCGCGCCTCCTTGTAACAAATTCTTGTAGTACCTCCTCCTAGTTTTCCATGCAAATTTCTTGCTGGCAGCAATATTTATAATGCGTAATAATAATAATTAGGTGCACTAGATAGTCCATCAACCCGTGCTCATGCATACGTTAGAATATTAAATAAGATATAATTGTGATAGACTTGTCGATTACTTATACATATCTTTTTTTTATCTCCATCCAGTTTTTCTCCTTTGCATGGCAACCCTGTGCATATTCAATATTCATTTCGTTAACATGATAGCTGAAACTATGGTAGCTGTGGTTGCAGCTTATATCTTATGATGTCACTAATCTAAATTTTGATATCATATTTTTAATCTTGTAAACTATAGATTTTGAGAATGCAGCCAGTCGGCATTCCACGGGCCGACAGGTCAGCATACCAGAAGCCGATAGGCTCCCTATCGTCGCCACCTGGTCCTGTCGCAGTCGGCACTCCACGGGCCGACAGCTCGGGGCACCACCAGCCAATAGGATCCCTGTCGTCGCCGACAGCACGGCGCTGCCGCGTCGTCGCGACGTGGTCCTGTCGGCCCGTGAGCTGCCGATAGGGTACCATATCTCAAATTTTTATATAACAGCTTCTAGATTTGCAATTATCCATTAAAAAATATTTTTGAAAAAACTATTTCTCTCTCATTGAATATCCAAATATAGCGATCCTCTATTCTGAAATTCTCTGTCTAGCTAAAGATGGACAACGAGTTTAAGTCCCTCAAGTGTGGAAAATGATTTTCTTTTTCAAATGATTTTCTTATGAGGGTTTAGAGAATAAGTTTTAGAAAGACTTTTTGAGATGCTCTTAATCTACTTTTCAAAGCAACCTTCTCGCTAGCTCCTTTTCCCTTCTCAAAAGTAGCTTATACTATACATGTAAAAACAGTTGTGACTCCTCATGTCTATAAAAGATAGCTCCTCCTCTACGGTTGCTTTTTCTACCTCTCGCCAAGAGCGTTGGCATGTGTGTGTTTGAGTGGTTCCTTAGCGAAGCCAACATACACCGCCAAGATCGCGATGGGCACACCGGGCGTTGAGGCGCTGTTGGCGCTGGACATGGGCAACCACGTCACGTGCCTGCCGTGCCAGCCATGCCGGTGGTGATACCCGCAGTCCGGGCCCGTGTTCGACCCGCAGCACTCGACGTCATATTGCGAAATAAGGTACGACGCGCCAGATTGCCAAGCGTTGGGACGATCTGGCGGCTGCTGATCCAGTGCCCCAAGCTGAAGGACGTGCACGTCAAAGGGTGTCGCGACATGCTGATCGGAGCCATCAGGAACCAGGTCCTGAACGAGTTCGCGGCCATAGAGCCCCGGCTGCCCTGCAAGCCGCTGGCCTATGGGTCGAAGCGCGTGCACGTGCCCCACTTCATGATAGAGCAGGTTTGCAAAACCCCCTCTGGCCTCTACTCTGATCAAACCAAACCAAACCTTCAGTCTGTCTTCTTATCTCACCTGCGCGATCGGTTCTTCCACTGTCTGCAGCTTGAGGAGCAGGAGAAATGGGGCAGGCCGCAGAAGAGCCAGTGCACAGTTCACCTCAATTGGTGATCAGCGTCGTTGGCGTCGCCGTCCTCGCCGTCGAGGAGGTGCGACGTTGATTCAGCGAGCCTCTAGACCCTGTATGTTCCATCTGGAGTGTGTTGTACCATGCTCCTCTTGTTCATGCTGTGTTTAATCTGTGGAATTTGTAGGACAATAACGGTTTGCAATGCAATCCGGCCCTCCTGTTGCTGTACTTTCAAACCGTATTTTGCTCTTGTTCATCCAGGACAATAGTTTGCTTTTGCTTCACCGGATTGCTTGCATCCTGTATTGTAGCAAGCAGTGTCTGTCTGTCTCGGAGCTAGGGCCAATATGTCCTGTGTAGTTTTTCAATATGACAAAAGTAAGAGGACCAATATGTAAAAAGACACTCGGATAATCGGATTCCGTTCCTTCTCGAGCTTCCGATTTCTAAATTTCTCCTCCGTTTCGTTCCAATCGCTCTCCGATTCGTCGGCCTTGGATCAACCGCGGCCGCCGGTCGATTCTGTGAGCGTGCAACGATAAGCCTGCCATGGAGTTGTCCAGTTCCATCGCGTCCACGGAGGCGGCGGCGCAGCCTCAGGCGCGGCAGCTCCGGCCGCGGTCATTTCGCCGGACGGGGCCGGCGGGTAAGATGCTCTTCGATCCCCCTTCCTCGCGCCTGGATTTCCCTCCGCCTGAACCATGTGCTCGCGTTTGCCTCTACCTTCTTCGACTTCATCCAATCCAAGGAAGTTGCAAGTGTGGCCTGTCGCCTGGAATCGAATAGATTGGACTTCCTGACATACTGAATCCTGCTTCATTTCGACCTCCAATTCGTCGGAATTAATTGTGACTGCGCCTCCTTGTAACAAATTCTTGTAGTACCTCCTCCAAGTTTTCCATGCAAATTTCTTGCTGGCAGCAATATTTATAATACGCAATAATAATAATAATTAGGTGCACAAGATAGTCCATCAACCCGTGCTCATGCATAAGTTAGAATATTAAATAAGATATAATTGTGATAGACTTGTCGATTACTTATACATATCTTTTTTTATCTCCATCCGGTTTTTTCCGTTTGCATGGCAACCCTGTGCATATTCAATATTCATTTCGTTAACATCATAGCTTAAACTATGGTAGCTGTGGTTGCAGCTCATATCTTATGATGTCACTAATCTAAATTTTGATATCATAATTTTAATCTTGTAAACTATAGATTTTGTGAATGCAGCCAGTCGGCATTCCACGGGCCGACAGGTTAGGGCACCGAAGCCGATACCTATCGTCGCCACCTGGTCCTGTCGGCATTCCACCGGCCGGCTGTGTCAGGGCACCTCCGTATTCCACGGGCCGATAGTACTAGTCGGCATTCCACGGGTCGACAGGTGCGGGCACCAGTCGGCACTCCACGGGCCGATGATCGGGGCACCAGCAGCTGATCCCCTGTCGTTACCCGACAAGATGATGGCGCCGCGTCGTCGCCACGTGGTCTTGTCGGCCCGTGAGCTGCCGACAGGGTACCATATCTCAAATTTTTATATAACAGCTTCTAGATTTGCAATTATTCATTAAAAAATATTTTTTGAAAAACTATTTTCTCTCATTGAATATCCAAATATAGCGATCCTCTATTCTGAAATTCTCTATCTAGCTAAAGATGGACAACGAGTTTAACTCCCTCAAGTGTGGAAAACGATTTTCTTTTTCAAATGATTTTCTTATGAGGGTTTAGAGAATAAGTTTTAGAAAGACTTTTGAGATGCTCTTAATCTACTTTTCAAAGCAACCTTCTCGCTAGCTCCTTTTCCCTTCTCAAAAGTAGCTTATACTATACATGTAAAAACAGTTGTGACTCCTCATGTCTATAAAAGATAGCTCCTCCTCTCACGGTTGCTTTTTCTACCTCTCGCCAAGAGCGTTGGCATGTGTGTGTTTGAGTGGTTCCTTAGCGAAGCCAACATACACCGCCAAGATCGCGATGGGCACACCGGGCGTTGAGGCGCTGTTGGCGCTGGACATGGGCAACCACGCCACGTGCCTGCCGTGGCCAGCCATGCCGGTGGTGATACCCGCAGTCCGGGCCCGTGTTCGACCCGCAGCACTCGGCGTCATATTGCGAAATAAGGTACGACGCGCCAGATTGCCAAGCGTTGGGACGATCTGGCGGCTGCTGATCCAGTGCCCAAGCTGAAGGACGTGCACGTCAAAGGGTGCCGCGACATGCTGATCCGAGCCATCAGGAACCAGGTCCTGAACGAGTTCGCGGCCATAGAGCCCCGGCTGCCCTGCAAGCCGCTGGCCTATGGGTCGGAAGCGCGTGCACGTGCCCCACTTCATGATAGAGCAGGTTTGCAAAACCCCCTCTGGCCTCTACTCTGATCAAACCAAACCAAACCTTCAGTCTGTCTTCTTATCTCACCTGCGCGATCGGTTCTTCCACTGTCTGCAGCTGGAGGAGCAGGAGAAATGGGGCAGGCCGCGGAAGAGCCAGTGCACCGTTCACCTCAATTGGTGATCAGCGTCGTTGGCGTCGCCGTCCTCGCCGTCGAGGAGGTGCGACGTTGATTCAGCGAGCCTCTAGACCCTGTATGTTCCATCTGGAGTGTGTTGTACCATGCTCCTCTTGTTCATGCTGTGTTTAATCTGTGGAATTTGTAGGACAATAACGGTTTGCAATGCAATCCGGCCCTCCTGTTGCTGTACTTTCAAACCGTATTTTGCTCTTGTTCATCCAGGACAATAGTTTGCTTTTGCTTCACCGGATTGCTTGCATCCTGTGTTGTAGCAAGCTGTGTCTGTCTGTCTCGGAGCTAGGGCCAATATGTCCTGTGTAGTTTTTCAATATGACAAAAGTAAGAGGACCAATATGTAAAAAGACACTCGGATAATCGGATTCCGTTCCTTCTCGAGCTTCCGATTTCTAAATTTCTCCTCCGTTTCGTTCCAATCGCTCTCCGATTCGTCGGCCTTGGATCAACCGCGGCCGCCGGTCGATTCTGTGAGCGTGCAACGATAAGCCTGCCATGGAGTTGTCCAGTTCCATCGCGTCCACGGAGGCGGCGGCGCAGCCTCAGGCGCGGCAGCTCCGGCCGCGGTCATTTCGCCGGACGGGGCCGGCGGGTAAGATGCTCTTCGATCCCCCTTCCTCGCGCCTGGATTTCCCTCCGCCTGAACCATGTGCTCGCGTTTGCCTCTACCTTCTTCGACTTCATCCAATCCAAGGAAGTTGCAAGTGTGGCCTGTCGCCTGGAATCGAATAGATTGGACTTCCTGACATACTGAATCCTGCTTCATTTCGACCTCCAATTCGTCGGAATTCGTGTGACTGCGCCTCCTTGTAACAAATTCTTGTAGTACCTCCTCCAAGTTTTCCATGCAAATTTCTTGCTGGCAGCAATATTTATAATACGCAATAATAATAATTAGGTGCACAAGATAGTCCATCAACCCGTGCTCATGCATAAGTTAGAATATTAAATAAGATATAATTGTGATAGACTTGTCGATTACTTATACATATCTTTTTTTATCTCCATCCGGTTTTTTCCGTTTGCATGGCAACCCTGTGCATATTCAATATTCATTTCGTTAACATCATAGCTTAAACTATGGTAGCTGTGGTTGCAGCTCATATCTTATGATGTCACTAATCTAAATTTTGATATCATAATTTTAATCTTGTAAACTATAGATTTTGTGAATGCAGCCAGTCGGCATTCCACGGGCCGACAGGTTAGGGCACCAGAAGCCGATACCTATCGTCGCCACCTGGTCCTGTCGGCATTCCACCGGCCGACAGGTCAGGGCACCTCCGTATTCCACGGGCCGATAGTACTAGTCGGCATTCCACGGGTCGACAGGTCTGGGCACCAGTCGGCACTCCACGGGCCGACAGATCAGGGCACCAGCAGCTGATCCCTGTCGTTGCCGACAGCATGGCGCTGCCACGTCGTCGCCACGTGGTCTTGTCGGCCCGTGAGCTGCCGACAGGGTACCATATCTCAAATTTTTATATAACAGCTTCTAGATTTGCAATTATTCATTAAAAAATATTTTTGAAAAAACTATTTCTCTCTCATTGAATATCCAAATATAGCGATCCTCTATTCTGAAATTCTCTGTCTAGCTAAAGATGGACAACGAGTTTAAGTCCCTCAAGTGTGGAAAATGATTTTCTTTTTCAAATGATTTTCTTATGAGGGTTTAGAGAATAAGTTTTAGAAAGACTTTTTGAGATGCTCTTAATCTACTTTTCAAAGCAACCTTCTCGCTAGCTCCTTTTCCCTTCTCAAAAGTAGCTTATACTATACATGTAAAAACAGTTGTGACTCCTCATGTCTATAAAAGATAGCTCCTCCTCACGGTTGCTTTTTCTACCTCTCGCCAAGAGCGTTGGCATGTGTGTGTTTGAGTGGTTCCTTAGCGAAGCCAACATACACCGCCAAGATCGCGATGGGCACACAGGCGTTGAGGCGCTGTTGGCGCTGGACATGGGCAACCACGTCGCGTGCCTGCCGTGCCAGCCATGCCGGTGGTGATACCCGCAGTCCGGGCCCGTGTGTTCGACCCGCAGCACTCGGCGTCATATTGCGAAATAAGGTACGACGCGCCAGATTGCCAAGCGTTGGGACGATCTGGCGGCTGCTGATCCAGTGCCCCAAGCTGAAGGACGTGCACGTCAAAGGGTGTCGCGACATGCTGATCGGAGCCATCAGGAACCAGGTCCTGAACGAGTTCGCGGCCATAGAGCCCCGGCTGCCCTGCAAGCCGCTGGCCTATGGGTCGAAGCGCGTGCACGTGCCCCACTTCATGATAGAGCAGGTTTGCAAAACCCCCTCTGGCCTCTACTCTGATCAAACCAAACCAAACCTTCAGTCTGTCTTCTTATCTCACCTGCGCGATCGGTTCTTCCACTGTCTGCAGCTGGAGGAGCAGGAGAAATGGGGCAGGCCGCGGAAGAGCCAGTGCACCGTTCACCTCAATTGGTGATCAGCGTCGTTGGCGTCGCCGTCCTCGCCGTCGAGGAGGTGCGACGTTGATTCAGCGAGCCTCTAGACCCTGTATGTTCCATCTGGAGTGTGTTGTACCATGCTCCTCTTGTTCATGCTGTGTTTAATCTGTGGAATTTGTAGGACAATAACGGTTTGCAATGCAATCCGGCCCTCCTGTTGCTGTACTTTCAAACCGTATTTTGCTCTTGTTCATCCAGGACAATAGTTTGCTTTTGCTTCACCGGATTGCTTGCATCCTGTGTTGTAGCAAGCTGTGTCTGTCTGTCTCGGAGCTAGGGCCAATATGTCCTGTGTAGTTTTTCAATATGACAAAAGTAAGAGGACCAATATGTAAAAAGACACTCGGATAATCGGATTCCGTTCCTTCTCGAGCTTCCGATTTCTAAATTTCTCCTCCGTTTCGTTCCAATCGCTCTCCGATTCGTCGGCCTTGGATCAACCGCGGCCGCCGGTCGATTCTGTGAGCGTGCAACGATAAGCCTGCCATGGAGTTGTCCAGTTCCATCGCGTCCACGGAGGCGGCGGCGCAGCCTCAGGCGCGGCAGCTCCGGCCGCGGTCATTTCGCCGGACGGGGCCGGCGGGTAAGATGCTCTTCGATCCCCCTTCCTCGCGCCTGGATTTCCCTCCGCCTGAACCATGTGCTCGCGTTTGCCTCTACCTTCTTCGACTTCATCCAATCCAAGGAAGTTGCAAGTGTGGCCTGTCGCCTGGAATCGAATAGATTGGACTTCCTGACATACTGAATCCTGCTTCATTTCGACCTCCAATTCGTCGGAATTCGTGTGACTGCGCCTCCTTGTAACAAATTCTTGTAGTACCTCCTCCAAGTTTTCCATGCAAATTTCTTGCTGGCAGCAATATTTATAATACGCAATAATAATAATTAGGTGCACAAGATAGTCCATCAACCCGTGCTCATGCATAAGTTAGAATATTAAATAAGATATAATTGTGATAGACTTGTCGATTACTTATACATATCTTTTTTTATCTCCATCCGGTTTTTTCCGTTTGCATGGCAACCCTGTGCATATTCAATATTCATTTCGTTAACATCATAGCTTAAACTATGGTAGCTGTGGTTGCAGCTCATATCTTATGATGTCACTAATCTAAATTTTGATATCATAATTTTAATCTTGTAAACTATAGATTTTGTGAATGCAGCCAGTCGGCATTCCACGGGCCGACAGGTTAGGGCACCAGAAGCCGATACCTATCGTCGCCACCTGGTCCTGTCGGCATTCCACCGGCCGACAGGTCAGGGCACCTCCGTATTCCACGGGCCGATAGTACTAGTCGGCATTCCACGGGTCGACAGGTCTGGGCACCAGTCGGCACTCCACGGGCCGACAGATCAGGGCACCAGCAGCTGATCCCTGTCGTTGCCGACAGCATGGCGCTGCCACGTCGTCGCCACGTGGTCTTGTCGGCCCGTGAGCTGCCGACAGGGTACCATATCTCAAATTTTTATATAACAGCTTCTAGATTTGCAATTATTCATTAAAAAATATTTTTGAAAAAACTATTTCTCTCTCATTGAATATCCAAATATAGCGATCCTCTATTCTGAAATTCTCTGTCTAGCTAAAGATGGACAACGAGTTTAAGTCCCTCAAGTGTGGAAAATGATTTTCTTTTTCAAATGATTTTCTTATGAGGGTTTAGAGAATAAGTTTTAGAAAGACTTTTTGAGATGCTCTTAATCTACTTTTCAAAGCAACCTTCTCGCTAGCTCCTTTTCCCTTCTCAAAAGTAGCTTATACTATACATGTAAAAACAGTTGTGACTCCTCATGTCTATAAAAGATAGCTCCTCCTCTACGGTTGCTTTTTCTACCTCTCGCCAAGAGCGTTGGCATGTGTGTGTTTGAGTGGTTCCTTAGCGAAGCCAACATACACCGCCAAGATCGCGATGGGCACACCGGGCGTTGAGGCGCTGTTGGCGCTGGACATGGGCAACCACGTCACGTGCCTGCCGTGCCAGCCATGCCGGTGGTGATACCCGCAGTCCGGGCCCGTGTTCGACCCGCAGCACTCGACGTCATATTGCGAAATAAGGTACGACGCGCCAGATTGCCAAGCGTTGGGACGATCTGGCGGCTGCTGATCCAGTGCCCCAAGCTGAAGGACGTGCACGTCAAAGGGTGTCGCGACATGCTGATCGGAGCCATCAGGAACCAGGTCCTGAACGAGTTCGCGGCCATAGAGCCCCGGCTGCCCTGCAAGCCGCTGGCCTATGGGTCGAAGCGCGTGCACGTGCCCCACTTCATGATAGAGCAGGTTTGCAAAACCCCCTCTGGCCTCTACTCTGATCAAACCAAACCAAACCTTCAGTCTGTCTTCTTATCTCACCTGCGCGATCGGTTCTTCCACTGTCTGCAGCTGGAGGAGCAGGAGAAATGGGGCAGGCCGCGGAAGAGCCAGTGCACCGTTCACCTCAATTGGTGATCAGCGTCGTTGGCGTCGCCGTCCTCGCCGTCGAGGAGGTGCGACGTTGATTCAGCGAGCCTCTAGACCCTGTATGTTCCATCTGGAGTGTGTTGTACCATGCTCCTCTTGTTCATGCTGTGTTTAATCTGTGGAATTTGTAGGACAATAACGGTTTGCAATGCAATCCGGCCCTCCTGTTGCTGTACTTTCAAACCGTATTTTGCTCTTGTTCATCCAGGACAATAGTTTGCTTTTGCTTCACCGGATTGCTTGCATCCTGTATTGTAGCAAGCTGTGTCTGTCTGTCTCGGAGCTAGGGCCAATATGTCCTGTGTAGTTTTTCAATATGACAAAAGTAAGAGGACCAATATGTAAAAAGACACTCGGATAATCGGATTCCGTTCCTTCTCGAGCTTCCGATTTCTAAATTTCTCCTCCGTTTCGTTCCAATCGCTCTCCGATTCGTCGGCCTTGGATCAACCGCGGCCGCCGGTCGATTCTGTGAGCGTGCAACGATAAGCCTGCCATGGAGTTGTCCAGTTCCATCGCGTCCATGGAGGCGGCGGCGCAGCCTCAGGCGCGGCAGCTCCGGCCGCGGTCATTTCGCCGGACGGGGCCGGCGGGTAAGATGCTCTTCGATCCCCCTTCCTCGCGCCTGGATTTCCCTCCGCCTGAACCATGTGCTCGCGTTTGCCTCTACCTTCTTCGACTTCATCCAATCCAAGGAAGTTGCAAGTGTGGCCTGTCGCCTGGAATCGAATAGATTGGACTTCCTGACATACTGAATCCTGCTTCATTTCGACCTCCAATTCGTCGGAATTCGTGTGACTGCGCCTCCTTGTAACAAATTCTTGTAGTACCTCCTCCAAGTTTTCCATGCAAATTTCTTGCTGGCAGCAATATTTATAATACGCAATAATAATAATTAGGTGCACAAGATAGTCCATCAACCCGTGCTCATGCATAAGTTAGAATATTAAATAAGATATAATTGTGATAGACTTGTCGATTACTTATACATATCTTTTTTTATCTCCATCCGGTTTTTTCCGTTTGCATGGCAACCCTGTGCATATTCAATATTCATTTCGTTAACATCATAGCTTAAACTATGGTAGCTGTGGTTGCAGCTCATATCTTATGATGTCACTAATCTAAATTTTGATATCATAATTTTAATCTTGTAAACTATAGATTTTGTGAATGCAGCCAGTCGGCATTCCACGGGCCGACAGGTTAGGGCACCAGAAGCCGATACCTATCGTCGCCACCTGGTCCTGTCGGCATTCCACCGGCCGACAGGTCAGGGCACCTCCGTATTCCACGGGCCGGTCAGGGCACCTCCGTATTCCACGGGTCGACAGGTCTGGGCACCAGTCGGCACTCCACGGGTCGACAGGTCTGGGCACCAGTCGGCACTCCACGGGCCGACAGATCAGGGCACCAGCAGCTGATCCCTGTCGTTGCCGACAGCATGGCGCTGCCACGTCGTCGCCACGTGGTCTTGTCGGCCCGTGAGCTGCCGACAGGGTACCATATCTCAAATTTTTATATAACAGCTTCTAGATTTGCAATTATTCATTAAAAAATATTATTTAAAAAACTATTTCTCTCTCATTGAATATCCAAATATATCTATCCTCTATTCTGAAATTCTCTATCTAGCTAAAGATGGACAACGAGTTTAACTCCCTCAAGTGTGGAAAACGATTTTCTTTTTCAAATGATTTTCTTATGAGGGTCTAGAGAATAAGTTTTAGAGAGACTTTTTGAGATGCTCTTAATCTACTGATCAAAGCAACCATCTCGCTAGCTCCTTTTCCCTTCTTAAAAGTAGCTTCTACTCTACATGTAAAAACAGTTGTGACTCCTCATGTCTATAAAAAATAGCTCCACCTCTACGGTTGCTTCTTCTACCTCTCGCCAAGAGCGTTGGCATGTGTGTGTTTGAGTGGTTCCTTGGCGAAGCCAACATACACCGCCAAGATCGTGATGGGCACACCGGGCGTTGAGGCGCTGTTGGCGCAGGACATGGGCAACCACGTCACGTGCCTGCCGTGCCAGCCATGGCGGCGGTGATACCCGTAGTCCGGGCCCGTGTTCGACCCGCGACACTCGACGTCATACTACGAAATAGGGTACGACGCGCCAGATTGCCAAGCGTTGGGACGATCTGGCGGCTGCTGATCCAGTGCCCCAAGCTGAAGGACGTGCACGTCAAAGGGTGCCGCGACATGCTGATCGGAGCCATCAGGAACCAGGTCCTGAACGAGTTCGCGGCCATAGAGCCCCGGCTGCCCTGTAAGCCGCTGGCCTATGGGTCGAAGCGCGTGCACGTGCCCCACTTCATGATAGAGCAGGTTTGCAAAACCCCCTCTGGCCTCTACTCTGATCAAACCAAACCAAACCTTCAGTCTGTCTTCTTATCTCACCTGCGCGATCGGTTCTTCCACTGTCTGCAGCTGGAGGAGCAGGAGAAATGGGGCAGGCCGCGGAAGAGCCAGTGCACCGTTCACCTCAATTGGTGATCAGCGTCGTTGGCGTCGCCGTCCTCGCCGTCGAGGAGGTGCGACGTTGATTCAGCGAGCCTCTAGACCCTGTATGTTCCATCTGGAGTGTGTTGTACCATGCTCCTCTTGTTCATGCTGTGTTTAATCTGTGGAATTTGTAGGACAATAACGGTTTGCAATGCAATCCGGCCCTCCTGTTGCTGTACTTTCAAACCGTATTTTGCTCTTGTTCATCCAGGACAATAGTTTGCTTTTGCTTCACCGGATTGCTTGCATCCTGTATTGTAGCAAGCTGTGTCTGTCTGTCTCGGAGCTAGGGCCAATATGTCCTGTGTAGTTTTTCAATACGACAAAAGTAAGAGGGCCAATATGTAAAAAGACACTCGGATAATCGGATTCCGTTCCTTCTCGAGCTTCCGATTTCTAAATTTCTCCTCCGTTTCGTTCCAATCGCACTCCGATTCGTCGGCCTTGGATCAACCGCGGCCGCCGGTCGATTCTGTGAGCGTGCAACGATAAGCCTGCCATAGAGTTGTCCAGTTCCATCGCGTCCACGGAGGCGGCGGCGCAGCCTCAGGCGCGGCTGCTCCGGCCGCCGTCATTTCGCCAGACGGGGCCGGCGGGTAAGATGCTCTTCGATCCCCCTTCCTCGCGCCTGGATTTCCCTCCGCCTTAACCATGCGCTCGCGTTTGCCTCTGCCTTCTTCGACTTCATCCAATCCAAGGAAGTTGCAAGTGTGTCCTGTCGCCTAGAATCGAACAGATTGGACTTCCTGACATACTGAATCCTGCTTCATTTCGACCTCCAATTCGTCGGAATTCGTGTGACTGCGCCTCCTTGTAACCAATTCTTGTAGTACCTCCGCCTAGTTTTCCATGCAAATTTCTTGCTGGCAGCAATATTTATAATGCGTAATAATAATAATTAGGTGCACTAGATAGTCCATCAACCCGTGCTCATGCAGAAGTTAGAATATTAAATAAGATATAATTGTGACAGACTTGTCGATTACTTATACATATCTTTTTTATCTCCATCCGGTTTTTTCCCTTTGCATGGCAACCCTGTGCATATTCAATATTCATTTCGTTAACATCATAGCTTAAACTATGGTAGCTGTGGTTGCAGCTCATATCTTATGATGTCACTAATCTAAATTTTGATATCATATTTTTAATCTTGTAAACTATAGATTTTGAGAATGCAGCCAGTCGACATTCCACGGGCCGACAGGTTAGGGCACCAGAAGCCGATACCTATCGTCGCCGCCTGGTCCTGTCGGCATTCCACCGGCCGACAGGTCAGGGCACCTCCGCATTCCACGGGCCGACAGGTCTGGGCACCAGTCGGCACTCCATGGGCCGACAGATCAGGGCACCAGCAGCCAATAGGATCCCTGTCGTCGCCGACAGTACGGCGCTGCCACGTGGTCTTGTCGCCCCGTGAGCTGCCGACAGGGTACCATATCTCAAATTTTTATATAACAGCTTCTAGATTTGCAATTATTCATTAAAAATATTATTTAAAAAAACTATTTCTCTCTCATTGAATATCCAAATATAGCTATCCTCTATTATGAAATTCTCTATCTAGCTAAAGATGGACAACGAGTTTAACTCCCTCAAGTGTGGAAAACGATTTTCTTTTTCAAATGATTTTCTTATGAGCGTTTAGAGAATAAGTTTTAGAAAGACTTTTTGAGATGCTCTTAATCTACTGATCAAAGCAACCATCTCGCTAGCTCCTTTTCCCTTCTTAAAAGTAGCTTCTATTCTACATGTAAAAACAGTTGTGACTCCTCATGTCTATAAAAAATAGCTCCACCTCTACGGTTGCTTCTTCTACCTCTCGCCAAGAGCGTTGGCATGTGTGTGTTTGAGTGGTTCCTTGGCGAAGCCAACATACACCGCCAAGATCGTGATGGGCACACCGGGCGTTGAGGCGCTGTTGGCGCAGGACATGGGCAACCACGTCACGTGCCTGCCGTGCCAGCCATGGCGGCGGTGATACCCGTAGTCCGGGCCCGTGTTCGACCCGCGACACTCGACGTCATACTACGAAATAGGGTACGACGCGCCAGATTGCCAAGCGTTGGGACGATCTGGCGGCTGCTGATCCAGTGCCCCAAGCTGAAGGACGTGCACGTCAAAGGGTGCCGCGACATGCTGATCGGAGCCATCAGGAACCAGGTCCTGAACGAGTTCGCGGCCATAGAGCCCCGGCTGCCCTGCAAGCGGCTGGCCGATGGGTCGAAGCGCGTGCACGTGCCCCACTTCATGATAGAGCAGGTTTGCAAAACCCCCTCTGGCCTCTGCTCTGATCAAACCAAACCAAACCTTCAGTCTGTCTTCTTATCTCACCTGCGCGATCGGTTCTTCCACTGTCTGCAGCTGGAGGAGCAGGAGAAATGGGGCAGGCCGCGGAAGAGCCAGTGCACCGTTCACCTCAATTGGTGATCAGCGTCGTTGGCGTCGCCGTCCTCGCCGTCGAGGAGGTGCGACGTTGATTCAGCGAGCCTCTAGACCCTGTATGTTCCATCTGGAGTGTGTTGTACCATGCTCCTCTTGTTCATGCTGTGTTTAATCTGTGGAATTTGTAGGACAATAACGGTTTGCAATGCAATCCGGCCCTCCTGTTGCTGTACTTTCAAACCGTATTTTGCTCTTGTTCATCCAGGACAATAGTTTGCTTTTGCTTCACCGGATTGCTTGCATCCTGTATTGTAGCAAGCTGTGTCTGTCTGTCTCGGAGCTAGGGCCAATATGTCCTATGTAGTTTTTCAATACGACAAAAGTAAGAGGGCCAATATGTAAAAAGACACTCGGATAATCGGATTCCGTTCCTTCTCGAGCTTCCGATTTCTAAATTTCTCCTCCGTTTCGTTCCAATCGCACTCCGATTCGTCGGCCTTGGATCAACCGCGGCCGCCGGTCGATTCTGTGAGCGTGCAACGATAAGCCTGCCATAGAGTTGTCCAGTTCCATCGCGTCCACGGAGGCGGCGGCGCAGCCTCAGGCGCGGCTGCTCCGGCCGCCGTCATTTCGCCAGACGGGGCCGACGGGTAAGATGCTCTTCGATCCCCCTTCCTCGCGCCTGGATTTCCCTCCGCCTTAACCATGCGCTCGCGTTTGCCTCTGCCTTCTTCGACTTCATCCAATCCAAGGAAGTTGCAAGTGTGTCCTGTCGCCTAGAATCGAACAGATTGGACTTCCTGACATACTGAATCCTGCTTCATTTCGACCTCCAATTCGTCGGAATTCGTGTGACTGCGCCTCCTTGTAACCAATTCTTGTAGTACCTCCGCCTAGTTTTCCATGCAAATTTCTTGCTGGCAGCAATATTTATAATGCGTAATAATAATAATTAGGTGCACTAGATAGTCCATCAACCCGTGCTCATGCATAAGTTAGAATCTTAAATAAGATATAATTGTGATAGACTTGTCAATTACTTATACATATCTTTTTATCTCCATCCGGTTTTTTCCCCTTGCATGGCAACGCTTTTTCTTGAGGGTATTTGCATGGCAACCTTGTGCATATTCAATATGCATTTCGTTAACATCATAGCTTAAACTATGGTAGCTGTGGTTGCAGCTCATATCTTATGATGTCACTAATCTAAATTTTGATATCATATTTTTAGTCTTGTAAACTATAGATTTCGAGAATGCACACGACAGTTCAGGGCACCAGTTGGCATTCCACGAGCCGACAGGTCAGGCCGGCAGTCCACGGGCCGATAGGTCAGGCCACCAGAAGCCGATAGGTTCCCTATCGTCGCCGCGCCGACAGCACGGCGCTGCCATGTCATCGCCACCTGGTCCTATCGGCATTCCACAGGTCGACAGGTCAGGGCACCAGTTCGCATTCCACGGGCCGATAGTACTAGTCGGCATTCCACGGGCCGACAGGGCTCGGCACTAGTCGGCACTCCACGGGTCGACAGGTCAGGGCACCAGAAGCCGATAGGATCCCTATCGTCGCCGACAACACGGCGCTGCCACGTCGTCGCCACGTGGTCCTGTCGGCCCGTGTGCTGCCGACAGGGTACCATATCTCAAATTTTTATATAACAGCTTCTAGATTTGCAATTATTCATTAAAAAATTTTATTTAGAAAACTATCTCTCACATTGAATATCCAAATATAGCTATCCTCTATTCTGAAATTCTTTGTCTAGCTAAAGATGGACAACGAGTTTAACTCCCTCAAGTGTGGAAAACGATTTTGTTTTTCAAATGATTTTCTTATGATGGTTTAGAGAATAAGTTTTAGAATGACTTTTTGAGATGCTCTTAATCTACTGATCAAAGCAACCTTCTCGCTAGCTCCTTTTCCCTTCTCAAAAGTAGCTTCTACTATACATGTAAAAACAGTTCTGACTCCTCATATCTATAAAAAGATAGCTCCTCCTCTACGGGTGCTTCTTCTACCTCTCACCAAGAGCATTGGCATGTGTGTGTTTGAGTGGTTCCTTGGCGAAGCCAACATACACCGCCAAGATCGCGATGGGCACACCGGGCGTTGAGGCACTGCTGGCGCTGGACATGGGCAACCACGTCACGTGCCTGCCGTGCTAGCCATGCCGGCGGTGATACCCGTAGTCTGGGCCCGTGTTCGACCTGCGGTACTCAACGTCATACTGCGAAATAGGGTACGACGCGCTAGATTGCCAAGTGCTGGGACGATCTGGCGGCTGCTGATCCAGTGCCCCAAGCTGAAGGACATCCACGTCAAAGGGTGCCGCGACATGCTGATCGGAGCCATCAGGAACCAGGTCCTGAATGAGTTCGCGGCCATAGAGCCCCGGCTGCCCTGCAAGCGGCTGGCCGATGGGTCGAAGCGCGTGCACGTGCCCCACTTCATGATAGAGCAGGTTTGCAAAACCCCCTCTGGCCTCTGCTCTGATCAAACCAAACCAAACCTTCGGTCTGTCTTCTTATCTCACCTGCGAGATCGGTTCTTCCACTGTCTGCAGCTGGAGGAGCAGGAGAAATGGGGCAGGCCGTGGAAGAGCCAGTGCACCGTTCACCTCAATTGGTGATCAGCGTCGTTGGCGTCGCCGTCCTCGCCGTCGAGGAGGTGCGACGTTGATTCAGCGAGCCTCTAGACCCTGTATGTTCCATCTGGAGTGTGTTGTACCATGCTCCTCTTGTTCATGCTGTGTTTAATCTGTGGAATTTGTAGGATAATAACGGTTTGCAATGCAATCCGGCCCTCCTGTTGCTGTTCTTTCAAACCGTATTTTGCTCTAGTTCATCCAGGACAATAATTTGCTTTCGCTTCACCAGATTGCTTGCATCCTGTGTTTTTTTTGAGATTTGCTTGCATCCTGTGTTGTAGCAAGCTGTGTCTGTCTGTCTCGGAGCTAGGGCCAATATGTCCTGTGTAGTTTTTCAATAAGACGAAAGTAAGAGGGCCAATATGTAAAAAAACACTCGGATAATCGGATTCCGTTCCTTCTCGAGCTTCCGATTTCTGAATTTCTCCTCCGTTTCATTCCAATCGCACTCCGATTCGTAGGCCTTGGATCAACCGCGGCCGTTGGTCGATTCGGTGAGCGCGCAACGATAAGCCTGCCATGGAGTTGTCCAGTTCCATCGCGTCCATGGAGGCGGCGGCACAGGCTCAGGCGCGGCTGCTCTGGCCGCCGTCATTTCGCCGTCCGGGGCCGGCGGCTAAGATGCCCTTCGATCCCCCTTCCTCGTGCCTGGATTTCCCTCCGCCTTAACCATGCGCTCGTGTTTGCCTCTGCCTTCTTCGACTTCATCCAATCCAAGGAAATTGCAAGTGTGGCCTGTCGCCTGGAATCGAACAGATTGGACTTCCTGACATACCGAATCCTGCTTCATTTCGACCTCCAATTCGTCGGAATTCGTGTGACTGCGCCTCCTTGTAACCAATTCTTGTAGTACCTCCTCCTAGTTTTCCATGCAAATTTCTTGCTGGCAGCAATATTTATAATGCGTAATAATAATAATTAGGTGCACTAGATAGTCCATCAACCCGTGCTCATGCATAAGTTAGAATCTTAAATAAGATATAATTGTGATAGACTTGTCAATTACTTATACATATCTTTTTATCTCCATCCGGTTTTTTCCCTTTGCATGGCAATGCTTTTTCTTGAGGGTATTTGCATGGCAACCCTGTGCATATTCAATATGCATTTCGTTAACATCATAGCTTAAACTATGGTAACTGTGGTTGCAGCTCATATCTTATGATGTCACTAATCTAAATTTTGATATCATATTTTTAATCTTGTAAACTATAGATTTTGAGAATGCACACGACAGTTCAGGGCACCAGTCGGCATTCCACGGGCCGACAGGTCAGGCCGGCATTCCACGGGCCGACAGGTCAGGCCACCAGAAGCCGATAGGCTCCCCATCGTCGCCACGCCGACAGCACGGCGCTACCATGTCGTCGCCACCTGGTCCTATCGGCATTCCACAGGCCGACAGGTCAGGGCACCCGTTCGCATTCCACAGGCCGATAGTACTAGTCGGCATTCCACGGGCCGACAGGTCTGGGCACCAGTCGGCGCTCCACAGATCGACAGGTCAGGGCACCAGAAGCCAAAAGGATCCCTATCATTGCCGACAGCACGGCGCTGCCATGTCGTCGCCATGTGGTCCTGTTGGCCCGTGAGCTGCCGCCAGGGTACCATATCTCAAATTTTTGTATAACAACTTCTAGATTTGCAATTATTCATTAAAAAATATTATTTAAAAAACTATTTCTCTCTCATTGAATATCCAAATATAGCTATCCTCTATTCTGAAATTCTCTGTCTAGCTAAAGATGGACAACGAGTTTAACTCCCTCAAGTGTGGAAAACGATTTCCTTTTTGAAATGATTTTCTTATGATGGTTTAGAGAATTAGTTTTAGAAAGACTTTTTGAGATGCTCTTATTCTACTGATCAAAGCAACCTTCTCGCTAGCTCCTTTTCCCATCTCAAAAGTAGCTTCTACTCTACATGTAAAAACAGTTCTGACTCCTCATATCTATAAAAAAATAGCTCCTCCTCTACGGGTCCATCTTCTACCTCTCGCCAAGAGCGTTGGCACGTGTGTGTTTGAGTGGTTCCTTGGCGAAGCCAACATACACCGCCAAGATCGCGATGGGCACACCAGGTGTTGAGGCGCTGCTGGCGCTGGATATGGGCAACCACGTCACGTGCCTGCCGTGCCAGCCATGCCGGCGGTGATACCCGCAGTCCGGGCCCGTGTTCGACCCGTGGCACTCGACGTCATACTGCGAAATAGGGTACGACGCGCCAGATTGCCAAGCGCTGGGACGATCTGGCGGCTGCTGATCCAATGCCCCAAGCTGAAGGACGTGCACGTCAAAGGGTGCCGCGACATGCTGATGAGAGCCATCGGGAACCAGGTCCTGAACGAGTTCGCGGCCATAGAGCCCCGGCAGCCCTGCAAGCCGCTGGCCTATGGGTCGAAGCGCGTGCACGTGCCCCACTTCATGATAGAGCAGGTTTGCAAAACCCCCTCTGGCCTCTGCTCTGATCAAACCAAACCAAACCTTCGGTCTGTCTTCTTATCTCACCTGCGCGATCGGTTCTTCCACTGTCTGCAGCTGGAGGAGCAGGAGAAATGGGGCAGGCCGTGGAAGAGCCAGTGCACCGTTCACCTCAATTGGGGTTCAGCGTCGTTGGTGTCGCCGTCCTCGCCGTCGAGGAGGCGCGACGCTGATTCAGCGAGCCTCTAGACCCCGTATGTTCCATCTGGAGTGTGTTGTACCATGCTCCTCTTGTTCATGCTGTGTTTAATCTGTGGAATTTGTAGGATAATAACGGTTTGCAATGCAATCCGGCCCTCCTGTTGCTGTTCTTTCAAACCGTATTTTGCTCTTGTTCATCCAGGACAATAATTTGCTTTCGCTTCACCAGATTGCTTGCATCCTGTGTTTTTTTTTTGAGATTTGCTTGCATCCTGTGTTCTAGCAAGCTGTGTCTGTCTGTCTCGGAGCTAGTGCCAATATGTCCTGTGTAGTCTTTCAATAAGACGAAAGTAAGAGGGCCAATATGTAAAAAAACACTCGGATAATCGGATTCCGTTCCTTCTCGAGCTTCCGATTTCTGAATTTCTCCTCCGTTTCATTCCAATCGCACTCCGATTCGTAGGCCTTGGATCAACCGCGGCCGTTGGTCGATTCGGTGAGCGCGCAACGATAAGCCTGCCATGGAGTTGTCCAGTTCCATCGCGTCCATGGAGGCGGCGGCACAGGCTCAGGCGCGGCTGCTCTGGCCGCCGTCATTTCGCCGTCCGGGGCCGGCGGCTAAGATGCCCTTCGATCCCCCTTCCTCGTGCCTGGATTTCCCTCCGCCTTAACCATGCGCTCGTGTTTGCCTCTGCCTTCTTCGACTTCATCCAATCCAAGGAAATTGCAAGTGTGGCCTGTCGCCTGGAATCGAACAGATTGGACTTCCTGACATTCTGAATCCTGCTTCATTTCGACCTCCAATTCGTCGGAATTCGTGTGACTGCGCCTCCTTGTAACCAATTCTTGTAGTACCTCCTCCTAGTTTTCCATGCAAATTTCTTGCTGGCAGCAATATTTATAATGCGTAATAATAATAATTAGGTGCACTAGATAGTCCGTCAACCCGTGCTCATGCATAAGTTAGAATCTTAAATAAGATATAATTGTGATAGACTTGTCAATTACTTATACATATCTTTTTTTCTCCATCCGGTTTTTTTCCTTTGCATGGCAACGCTTTTTCTTGAGGGTATTTGCATGGCAACCTTGTGCATATTCAATATGCATTTCGTTAACATCATAGCTTAAACTATGGTAGCTGTGGTTGCAGCTCATATCTTATGATGTCACTAATCTAAATTTTGATATCATATTTTTAATCTTGTAAACTATAGATTTCGAGAATGCACACGACAGTTCAGGGCACCGGTCGGCATTCCACGAGCCGACAGGTCAGGCCGGTATTCCATGGGCCGACAGGTCAGGCCACCAGAAGCCGATAGGCTCCCTATCGTCGCTGCGCCGACAGCACGGCGCTTCCATGTCATCGCCACCTGGTCCTATCTGCATTCCACAGGCCGACAGGTCAGGGCACTAGTTCGCATTCCACGGGCCGACAGGTCTCGTCACTAGTCGGCACTCCATGGGTCGACAGGTCAGGGCACCAGAAGCCGATAGGATCCCTATCGTCGCCGACAGCACGGCGCTGCCAGGTCGTTGCCACGTGGTCCTGTCGGCCCGTGTGCTGCCGACAGGGTACCATATCTCAAATTTTTATATAACAGCTTCTAGATTTGCAATTATTCATGAAAAATATTATTTAGAAAACTGTCTCTCACATTGAATATCCAAATATAGCTATCCTCTATTCTGAAATTCTCTGTCTAGCTAAAGATGGACAACGAGTTTAACTCCCTCAAGTGTGGAAAACGATTTTGTTTTTCAAATGATTTTCTTATGATGGTTTAGAGAATAAGTTTTAGAATGACTTTTTGCGATGCTCTTAATCTACTGATCAAAGCAACCTTCTCGCTAGCTCCTTTTCCCTTCTCAAAAGTAGCTTCTACTATACATGTAAAAACAGTTCTGACTCCTCATATCTATAAAAAAATAGCTCCTCCTCTACGGGTGCTTCTTCTACCTCTCACCAAGAGCATTGGCATGTGTGTGTTTGAGTGGTTCCTTGGCGAAGCCAACATACACCGCCAAGATCGCGATGGGCACACCGGGCGTTGAGGCACTGCTGGCGCTGGACATGGGCAACCACGTCACGTGCCTGTCATGCTAGCCATGCCGGCGGTGATACCCGTAGTCTGGGCCCGTGTTCGACCCGCGGTACTCGACGTCATACTGCGAAATAGGGTACGACGCGCTAGACTGCCAAGTGCTGGGACGATCTGGCGGCTGCTGATCCAGTGCCCCAAGCTGAAGGACATGCACGTCAAAGGGTGCCGCGACATGCTGATCGGAGCCATCAGGAACCAGGTCCTGAATGAGTTCGCGGCCATAGAGCCCCGGCTGCCCTGCAAGCGGCTGGCCGATGGGTCGAAGCGCGTGCACGTGCCCCACTTCATGATAGAGCAGGTTTGCAAAACCCCCTCTGGCCTCTGCTCTGATCAAACCAAACCAAACCTTCGGTCTGTCTTCTTATCTCACCTGCGCGATCGGTTCTTCCACTGTCTGCAGCTGGAGGAGCAGGAGAAATGGGGCAGGCCGCGGAAGAGCCAGTGCACCGTTCACCTCAATTGGTGATCAACGTCGTTGGCATCACCGTCCTCGCCGTCGAGGAGGTGCGACGTTGATTCAGCGAGCCTCTAGACCCTGTGTGTTCCATCTGGAGTGTGTTGTACCATGCTCCTCTTGTTCATGCTGTGTTTAATCTGTGGAATTTGTAGGATAATAACGGTTTGCAATGCAAGCTGGCCCTCCTGTTGCTGTTCTTTCAAACCGTATTTTGCTCTTGTTCATCCAGGACAATAATTTGCTTTCGCTGCACCAGATTGCTTGCATCCTGTGTTTTTTTTTAGATTTGCTTGCATCCTGTGTTGTAGCAAGCTGTGTCTGTCTGTCTCGGAGCTAGGGCCAATATGTCCTGTGTAGCTTTTCAATATGACGAAAGTAAGAGGGCCAATATGTAAAAAGACACTCGGATAATCGGATTCGGTTCCTTCTCGTGCTTCCGATTTCTGAATTTCTCCTCCGTTTCGTTCCAATCGCACTCCGATTCGTCGGCCTTGGATCAACCGCGGCCGCCGGTCGATTCTGTGAGCGCGCAACGATAAGCCGGCCATGGAGTTGTCCAGTTCCATCGCGTCCACGGAGGCGGCAGCGCAGGCTCAGGCGCGGCTGCTCCGGCCGCCATCATTTCGCCGTCTGGGGCCGGCGGGTAAGATGCCCTTCGAACCCCCTTCCTCGTGCTTGGATTTCCCTCTACCTTAACCAAGCGCTTGCGTTTGCCCCTGCCTTCTTCGACTTCATCCAATCCAAGGAAGTTGCAAGTGTGGCCTGTCGCCTGGAATCGAACAGATTGGACTTCCTGACATACTGTATCCTGCTTCATTTCGATCTCCAATTCGTCGGAATTCGTGTGACTGCGCCTCCACGTAACCAATTCTTGTAGTACCTCCTCCTAGTTTTCCATGCAAATTTCTTGCTGGCAGCAATATTTATAATGCGTAATAATAATAATTAGGTGCACTAGATAGTCCATCAACCCGTGCTCATGCATAAGTTAGAATCTTAAATAAGATATAATTGTGATAGACTTGTCAATTACTTATACATATCTTTTTATCTCCATCCGATTTTTTCCCTTTGCATGGCAACGCTATTTCTTGAGGGTATTTGCATGGCAACCCTGTGCATATTCAATATGCATTTCGTTAACATCATAGCTGAAACTATGGCAGCTGTGGTTGCAGCTCATATCTTATGATGTCACTAATCTAAATTTTGATATTATATTTTTAATCTTGTAAACTATAGATTTTGAGAATGCACCCGACATTCCACGGGCCAACAGATCACCAGAAGCCGATTGGCTCCCTATCGTCGGTGACAGCACGGCGCTGCCATGTCGTCGCCACCTGGTCCTGTCGGCATTCCACGGGCCGACAGGTCAGGGTCCGCATTCCACGGGCCGATAGTACTAGTCGGCATTCCACGGGCCGACAGGTCAGGGCACTAGTGGGCCCTCCACGGGTCGACGGGTCAGGGCACCAGAAGCCGATAGGATCCCTATCGTCATCGACAGCACGGCGCTGCCATGTCATCGCCACATGGTCCTGTCGGCCCGTGAGCTGCCGCCAGGGTACCATATCTCAAATTTTTATATAACAACTTTTTGATTTGCAATTATTCATGAAAAATATTATTTAAAAAACTATTTCTCTCTCATTGAATATCCAAATATAGCTATCCTCTATTCTGAAATTCTCTGTCTAGCCAACATACACCGCCAAGATCGTGATGGGCACGCCGGGCATTGAGGCGCTGCTGGCGCTGGACATGGCCAACCACGTCATGTGCCTGCCGTGCTAGCCATGCCGGCGGTGATACCCGCAATCCGGGCCCGTGTTTGATCCGCGGCACTCGACGTCATACTATGAAATGGGGTATGACGCGCCAGATTGCCAAGCCCTAGGATGATCTGGCGGCAGCGACGCGAAGCGCATGACGTGCGTCTACGCTGTGGGCTGCGTGGACGGCTCTACGACGGTGGGAGACTTCATCAAGGAGATGATGACCTTCACGGGCGGAGTCCAGGTTCCGCACCTGTCGATCGGCTGTGGCGATGACAACAAGGGCCTAATATCATGCCCGAGCCACATTGCTGCTCTCGGCTACAACGCCATGAGCTTCTCCTACTGTCTCCTTGACTTCTTGTCAAGCCTCGGCTCCCACTCCTCCACCCTCACCTTCGGTGCCGGCGCCATGGAGACCTCCTCGCCAGCGTCCTTCAGCCCCCACGATATGGAACCCGAACATGGGCACATTCTACTACATGCAGTTTATCAGCGTCAGCGTGGGTGGCACGCGCATGCCGGGTGTGACTGAGCGCGACCTCTAGCTAGACCCATACATGGGTCACTGCGGCATCATCCTGGACTCTGGCACCACCGTGATGCGGCTTGCCCTCCCAGTGTACATCGCAATCCGTGACGCCTTCCGCACCGCGGCAGCCGATCTCAGCCAGGTCTCCATCGGCGGCCCCTCCGGCTTCTTCGATACGTACTACATCATGGGCAGTGGGAGCGTGATGGTGCCCACTGTGGGGAAGGGCGGGCGGGCACGTGGTCAGGAGAGACGCAACACTTTTTCTTGAGGGTATCTGCATGGCAACCCTATGCATATTCAATATGCATTTCGTTAACATCATAGATTAAACTATGGTAGCTGTGGTTGCAGCTCATATCTTATGATGTCACTAATCTAAATTTTGATATCATATTTTTAATCTTGTAAACTATAGATTTTGAGAATGCACACGATGAGTTGTTTTATACATAAGCGTTTAGATTAGGTGTTTACATGACGCTATCGGGTTCTTTCATAAAGAAACAACACCAGCTTGTATTATTCTATTAGCACTATAATATTATTTGGTTCCTATTGGGGACCTAATACTAGGGGTACCCAATGAGGTGGACCTAATAACCATCGAACATTGACGCTTCCGATCAGACAAGAATGCTACTACACTTCTTGCCTGAACGATGGAAGATTGGTTCTGCCTCGCTTGACCCCCGAGGGCTAGACTCCGTCTCGCCCGATGGCTGAGGGCTGGCTCCGCCTCGCCCGATGGCTGAGGGCTGGCTCCGCCTCGCCCGATGTCTGAGGGCTGGCTTTGCCTCACCCAATGTCTGAGGGTAGGCTCCGCCTCGCTTGACCCCCGAGGGCTAGACTTTGCCTCGCTCGATGTCCGAGGGTAGGCTCCGCCTCGCCCGACGGCTGAGGGCTGGCTCCGCCTCGCCCGATGGCTGAGGACTAGCTCTGCCTCGCCTGACGGCTAAGGGCTGGCTCCACCTCACCCGATGGCTGAGGGCTAGCTCTGCCTTGCCCGATTGCTGAAGGCAGGCTCCGCCTCGCCCGATGACTGCGCCCTGCTCCTTCATGATGACGAGCACGAGGTAAGATAGGACATTCGAGTCAACTGTAGTACCGAGGACCATACCCTACACACCTATAGAAAACTACCGTTAGGATACGACGGGACGGGCGTGTTAAGCCCTCCTAGGCATGGCAGAGCCCGAACAGTGTTGTGGGCGCCGCCATCAGCCCTCGGGCATGGATCCTAACATGAGCATACGCAACCACAACAATCCAAGAGGGAACTCACGTCATCAACAGTAACATCGTATGGTCACTTCCCCGTCTACTCCCTGTAGAGTCATGACTTGGCACCCTGACACACTGCACCGTCTGCTGGGGGAGGATGGGATGTGACCACTCACTGAAATGAAGCCAGAGCCCGACCCTATCAGGATCAGCAAAACATGGTATCCCTGGCATGGTCTGCCATGTCAGCACAACAGGCTCAAGGGAAAAAGGAAGACCCGGCACCTTCGAAGGACCGTCTCTACCATTGATTTTTTCCTCTTTCTCCCATCTGTAACCCTTGCTCCCCCTTGATCTATAAAAGGGAGGGCAGGACAGCCCACTAGGGGATGGATTGATTCCACACACAACATACATCCAACATCAACCGAACTCTTAGCATCCTTTTGACCTCTCCATCATAGACTTGGGACTTGTCCCTCTCTCGACCATTTGTACCCCCTACTATGAACCTTTTTCGGTACTAATAACATGAGCAGCAACAAACTGGATGTAGGGACATTCTGCTCGAACCAGTATAAACCTTATGTCTTTTAGCGCACCATCTAAGCCTAACACACAACAAATATAAATTTACTAGTTGGTGTTTGTTCGAAACACCGACAGTTGGCGTGCCAGGTAGGGGACCTTAGTGCGTTCCATATCAGGCCACGGATGGCTACCCACACAATCAGCTGGGTCCCAGCGCACACATGCATTTCGGTGACCTGGACTTCATCATCACGGTGGGAGGAGAGTTGGTGTTGGTCCACGCCGCCATCCAATCTCTCCCCTCCATCGGCTTCAACTACGGGAGGCTTGAGCGCTAGCTCGGTGTCTCCCTTGGACCCTAACCATCCAGGGAGGACCGCGTCTACCTCACCCTCTCTCTAGAACACTCCACATGGAGCGCTCCGATGGCGCTTCCATTCGGTCTCCGCAATGCCACGGCGACCGTTAGCCACCTTTTGGCACAGCGCACGATCTCGTCCCCCATGAACAACAAGTTTGTGGGGATGATCGAAAGCGTCACAGAATCCCTCCATGGCCTCCTTGCGGAGGAGCCGGGGTTGGACTCTGGCTCTGACTCCAGCAGGGGGAGCCATCACCCCTCCTAGGAATGTTTCAAGGCGGGTACCCCCGAGGGACACATCGAAAGCATCTCTGCGGAGGAGGCTACCCGGTAGGCAACCTCAGTGACGGAACCAAAGGGGGGGCAGCGGCCCCACCTCACATAGGGGTGGAGCAGCTAAGAGACCCGAAAGCGGAGATCGATGAAGCTGGACTCCAGCTTGTGCGAGAATACGCGGAGGTCGATCGGGAGATCGAACGCCACGGAGATGGTGGGAGCGTACGCGCCATGGCCCATGACGTAAACCGAAGGATCATCGCTGACAATGAAACCCTTCTTCACTTTGCTCGGGCAAGCCAGAACATCACCGCCACAACGGCCTTGCTCCATGGCCTTCTAGAGGCCGCAACGCCCACCGCGAAATTCACATGCTGCTTGAGCGTGTGGTGGCGCAGCAGGCGGAAGAGCTCGTTGTCTCAGAGCAACGTGAGCTCGACACCAGCCAGTGTACGCCCTCTGGGCATCTCGGTAGGGAGGCATCGGTCCACCAGGCACCATAAGGCGGTAGGCAGCGCGCTGCGATCCATATACATCAGCATCTCGGCAATAACCGCGACGCACATAGCACCCTTGAGGCCCGCAGATGTACCTACAGCGACCCGAGAGAAGGAGCCCACCATGGCTATCATCCTTGTCAGGACGAGACTAGAGCCTAAGCGCCACGGGCCCTAGCAGCCTTCACCAGAAACATCCTCAACGCGCTTTCCCGTGAGGTACCGACCACCTACCAATATCCCTAAGTACTGGGAGACAAACCCCGGACTTTGGATCAAAGGCCCTCGCCAAGCCCTTGTGTGAGTAATGACGACTTCACATCCTCAACCCGCTGCCCGCCAAGGTACCAACCACCTACCAATATCCCTAAGTACTGTGGGAGACAAGGAGCCTAGGACTTTGGATCGAAGACTATCGGCTTCTTCGATTGACTCCAAGGGCAAGGGTGGTGTGAGTAAGGCACGACTTCATTAGGAAGAACAAGAACCTTCGAGGACTTGCTCTTTCTTAGCCGGTGGTTGGAAAGCCCATGGAGGGCATGGAACCACTTGGAACACCTCAAGGGCCAACGTGATCGAGTTGGGCGTTAATCATCTGCTCCAAGGAGAGATCTTTGTGGACCACCAAGGAGCTCCGGAAGGGGAAGAAGGAAGAAGCAATAACCTTCGATGACGGACCAACCATCCGGATAGCGCCCCACACCTGTGGAGGAGATCCGCTAGAAGGTCGCGTGACACGAGATACGATCATCGGCCCAAAGCAACTCACCGAAAATATCGATGGATGGATCCGGATAGCATCCCACACCTGTGGAGATATCCTCTCGAACATCATGACTCACCAAAATACTAAGATGCTGACTGAACATCATGTACGCCAAGATGCTCGACGAGATGGGCGTCGACCGGACACGCCTCCACCCAACCCGAGCACCTTTCCATGGCATCATGCCCAGGAAGCAAGCCATGCCGCTTGGATAGATCGATCTGCCCGTTACCTTTGGGGATCAGTTCAATTACAGGACTAAAACCCTCACCTTTGAGGTGGTTGGGTTCCCTGGAACTTTCCACACCATCCTAGGATGACCATGCTATGCGAAGTTCATGGTCGTCCCCAACTATACCTACCTCAAGCTAAAGATGTTGGGCCCCCATGGGGTCATCACCATCGGCACCTCCTTCCAACACGCCTATGAGTGCGAGGTCGAGTGCTGCAGTCACGCCACAGCAATCGTCACCTCCGGGGAACTCGCCGCCTCACGGAGGAGGTCACCGAAGAAGCGCCCGACGCTAAGAAGTCGATTGGGTTGTTCAAACTAATCGAGGGCTCTAAGGAAGTCCTCGTAGACCCCAATAGCCCCGAGGGCAAGACGGTACGCATTAGCACCACGCTTTCCTCTAAATAGGAAAGCACGCTCGTTGACTTCCTCCGCGACAACAATGACATCTTTGCATGGAAACCCTCGGATATGCCAGGCATTCCGAGGGAGGTCACCGAGCATACCATGAAGATCCACCCGGGCTCTAGGCCGGTGAAGCAACGCCTGTCGTCGCTTCGATGAAGAGAAACGCAAGGCCATCGGTGAAGAGATAGCAAAACTAACGGCTGTCGGATTCATCAAGGAAGTATACCACCCAGAGTGGTTAGCCAATCCCGTTCTTGTACAAAAGAAGAGCTAGAAATGGAGGATGTGTGTAGACTATACGGGTCTCAACAAGGCATGCCCAAATTTTCCATTTCCTTTGCCGCGCATAGACCAAATAGTCGACTCTACCTCGGGGTGCAAAACCCTCTGCTTCCTTGATGCGTACTCCGGCTACCATCAAATCGTGATGAAAGAGTGCGACCAGCTCGCGACGTCTTTCATCACCCCCTTTGGATCGTTCTGCTATGTTTCAATGCCGTTCAGACTGAAGAATGCTGGGGCTATGTACCAGCGCTGTATGCTCAAATGCTTTAGGGACCTCATCAGGTGGACCGTTGAGTCCTACGTCGACGACATCGTAGTTAAGTCCAAATGGGCTGACCACCTCTTTGCCAATCTTGAGCAGACCTTTGCAAAACTCCGAGCGAATGACATCAAACTCAATCCCAAGAAGTGTGTTTTCAGGGTCCCAAGGGGCATGCTGCTCGGCTTCATCGTCTCCGAGCGTGGCATCGAAGCCAACCTAGAGAAAATCTCAGCCATCACAAAGATGGGCCCGATTCAGAACATAAAGGGGGTTCAGCGAGTCGCAGGGTGCATCGCCGCACTGAGCCAATTTATCTCATGCCTCGGCGAACGAGGTCTCCCCCTTTATCGACTCTTGAAGAAAGCCAACCCCTTCGAGTGGACATCCGAGGCCCAGGAGGCACTTGACATGGTCAAACTGCTTCTAACAAGGGCCCCGATCCTAGTTCCTCCAAGCAATGGAGAATCCCTCCTGCTATACATAGCGGCCACCATGCAAGTGGTCAGCACCGCCCTGGTAGTAGAGCGGGAGGAAGAGGGGCACACCCTTAAGGTGCAGCGCCCTGTGTACTTCATCAGTGATGTACTATCTAACTCCAAGATCCGCTACTCCCAAATTTAGAAACTCCTATATGCCATCCTCATCACCAAGAGAAAGCTACGCCACTACTTCGAGTCACACCCTATGACGGTCATGACGTCGTTCCCCCTCGGTGAGGTCATCTAGAGCCAGGATGCCATGGGAAGAACCACAAAGTGGACACTTGAGCTGATGGATCAAGGCATCACATATGCCTCCCGAACGGCGATCAAGTCTCAGGTGTTGGCCGACTTCATCATGGAATGGACCGAGGTCCAAACGCCACCGGCGGTCGTCGATCAAGAGTACTGGACTATGTACTTCGATGGATCCCGATGAAAAAGGCGCCGGTGTGGGGCTGGTCTTCGTATCACCCCTCGAGGTTCGCATGAGGTACATGGTTCATCTCCATTTCCCCTCATCCAATAATGTGGTCGAGTATGAAGCACTCATCAATGGCCTACGTGTCGCCATCGAGTTGGGCATCCGACGCCTCGACGTCTGAGGTGACTCCTAGCTGGTCATCAACCAAGTCATGAAGGAGTCGAGCTGCCATGACGCCAAGATGGCTGCGTACTACCAAGAAATCCAATGGCTAGAGGACAAATTCAATGGCCTCGAACTCAACCACATCCCAAGGCTCCTCAACAAGGCGGCCGACGCGCTTGCAAAAGCGGTGTCGGTCGAGAGCCGGTGCCAATGGGTGTCTTCGCCAATGACCAACACAAACCCTTGGTGCGCTACGAAGGGTTGGAACGGGCCGATGATGGCCCGTCTGATCCAGCCTCCCTGCCCTAGGAGGGGCCATACATCGTTGCGGAAGTACTCCGGCCAGACGCCTACAAGTTGAAAACCATCAACGACGAGGTCTTCACCAACGCCTAGAACACTGAGCAGCTACGCCATTTTTACCCTTAAATAAATGCATACTTTCTCTTATCAGTCTTTGTCAAAAAAAATCCTTGATCTTTTCGTGACATCCGACCCCTACAAAGTGCGAGGGGTTGGACCTCACTCGGGGGCTGGTATGAGTACGTTTATCTTGCAAACTTTCTCTAAGTTATCTTGCAAACATTCTCTGTGTTTTCCTTCTTTTCTCATGGTAAGTCCTAAGGGCTAGGATTTTGGGAACGAGAATCTGAGTATAACTGGTAGGACTGTGAGAAACCCACGCCCCAATGGCTATGGTCTCTTTGCTCACCAGCGTAATCAGAATTGGCTCGCCCACACTCCGAGTTTTTTGTGACCTTAACTATGGGAACGGTCGGAAGGCACTAAACCTCTTTTACAAAAAGAGGGAGAAGAGCTTAAAAGCTGTTTGCCGTAACGAAATTTAAGAATTTGTTCATTTTTTGCACAAATTCATCGCTTACAAAGTGATTTCATCACAAAAAGGGGACTGATGTATTCAAGAATACAAAAGACTGTTCCCATGGGGGCTCCCCCCACAACTTAAACGATTACACTTTCTGACCAGATCTACTCTAAGCACTACTACAGTCGACACGCCACGCTCTCCATCGGCAACATCCTACCGCTCCACAGGATCCCAGAGGGTGCCGTCATCTGCAACATCGAGCACCATGCGTCGGCGACCATGGTGTCTTTGGCAGGGCATCCAGGGACTACACCATCGTGATTAGCCACAACCCTGACAATGGCGCCTAGACGGGGGGCGCTGCCCGTCGGAGAATGGCCGCCATGGCTAATGGAGGTCTCGGACATCTCATTGAGCTTCATGAACTGGCCGATCTGAGTGGCTGCAAGGGCGAAGCTCCCCATCGATGCAGTCCTAGGTGGCTTCCCCACCGACAAGACTCGCCCAGAGAAGATTCGGTGCAAGAGCTTCCCGTACGGCTCCATCCCAACGAAGGCCTCGCGGACGATGCCAAAACCGACGATGCTCAGCACCCTCCAGTGCGCCTCCTCCTTCGGCGGAAGCGGCCCCTTCTCAGCGAAGGTGGCCAACACCATCTCATCTACCATTGGATGACCTCCAGCTCGACATCGTGCTTTGGATTCATGAGCGGATCAGTGAGTTTTTCTCTCCCTGGCATTACCCTCTCTCACTTAGGAACCACTGTGATGCACGAATGTATTTGGTGAGAAGGAAGAAGAAGAGGAGGTTGTAGCTCAGGAATAGGCAAAGGAATGGGTACGAGAACCCCCTCCCTCCCCCTATTTAAGGATGGAGACGCAGCAGCGAAAGAAAGGTGAAAGGTTGGATGAAAAACCCTCTCCCTTCCCCTATTCAATGCAGATGGGAAATCGATGCCGATGGGAATTCGAGGGGACGCGCCTAGACCGACAGGACACGCTCTGATCGATGAGATGCCCCTTGGTCAAATAGGATGTTGCCTGGGCATGGGCCACCACTACCGCACACCGAGCGTGAGAATCAGGGCGCACCCGCATGCAGGAGACTCTCCGCTTCCCTAGGCAGGACCTAGAAGGACCCGACGATGGAACCCCCATCAAGGGGGGCCCAACGGGCCTCCTGGGTTGATCGGACGGCCTAGGTAAAATGATGAACGAACGGCCACCAAAAGATAAGCACCTCTATTTACTTACTTTGCATGTTAATTTCATTATCGAGCCTCCGACCCCAGCAACGACAGGGGCATAGACATCGCTCGGGGGCTGCCAAGAGTGTCTACTTGTTTAGACATCCTATTCGTCTGACCCCTCCTTATGTTTGAAACCAAAGGCGTGGTGTGTGGGTGTAAAACTTTGAGTAAAACTGGACGAACCGCTAGACCCTACGCCCCGGCAGCTACTATGGTGTTTTTGTTCACCAGCATAATCAAATTAACAGTTCCCCACATCCCAAGCTTTAGCATCCACCTTCTCGAGAAGGGTTCGGAGGAGTCCACCTATAGAATCTCCTTCAAGGAGAAGCTGTCAGGTCGTCTAAGTCAATTGAACGGCTTGGATCACCGCCGAGAGAAAGAAACGAAAAATTGCGATGCTCATGCAGGTCACGCCAGCCCCGTCGCAAACGCCGGATCCGAACACCGCACAGACATGTCCGGTAAGAGCTTGTCGTCGCTCATGCCACCAAGGTAACATTACCGACCCCCACTTTTGATTTCAATTAAATCATACATTAATCCTATACATCTAAAATGTTGCACATGCAATGGCTGCATCTCAACGCTTCGTGTCGCATCATGAAGAGGTAGTCGCCTCATTCGATATGAGTGGCAAATGACTGAGGTTCGAAGGCTGGCCCGTGAAGGTCTCGAGGCCGCCTCGCATCAAATAGAGCCAGGGGAGAAAACCGAAATGAGCCCTAGCAGCCTTGCCTGACCCCGCTCAGAAGCGGACAGGGACATGTCGACCTTTCTTGTTCAATTCTAACCTTGAGCCGAAACCCATAGAATCTCCATCGAGGAGAGGCCAATGGGCCACCTGAGCCTATTGAATGGCTCGGGCATCTACCGGGAGGTGGGTTAAGAAGTAGTGGAATGCCACATGAGGGATCTACCGAACCCGTCAGTGAATGACGGACCCGGATTCCACACAAACATTCCCGTTAGCGAGCTCATTGAGTGCGACACTCGAGCTATCGAGGCAAGTGTCATCAGCTCAGCCCCTCTAGTTGTGAAAACCGAGGACAGGGTGATGCGTGAAACACGATCGACCCCTATCAGACCCCAAGGGGCTAAGGGGCTCGAGCCGCTTGATCCGAGATCGAGAGACCAAGGTTCGAAGGCTGGCCCATGAAGGGTTCGAGGCTACCTCGCGTCAAACAAGAGCCAGGGGAGAAAGCGCAGATGAGCCTCAGCGGCCTTTGCCCAACCCACATTGAGGCGGATAGGGTCATCTCAACCTTCTAGTTCAATCCAGCCTCTAGCTGAGCCCATAGAATCTCCATTGAGGGGGAATCTGTTGGAAGGCGGGTTACGGAACAATGGAATGCTACCCGAGGGCTTTGATGACCCTGTTGCAAAGCAACGGGATTGGATTTCGTTTGAACATCCCCGTTAGCGAGCTCATCAAGCACATCACTCAAACCATCGAGGCAAGTGACGTCGCCTCAACGCCTCCAATTGCGGAAACCGTGGACGGGGCGACAGTCACAAAACGAGCGACCCTTGACCGAATCCCCGCCATGCGACGGGGGCTTGGGGAAGGCCGGGCCAGCAATGAGACCAAACGCACGATCATGGAACGATCATTAAAATCCTAAGTAAGGGGTACATGTGAATACAAGAGTAAGTTCGCTACCCTCGCTTCGGTCTCCAGTAACATCCAGCCCCAGCGACCGCAAGGGGTCGGATCTCACTCGAGGGGCTGATAAAGGTATAAATACCCCTTTTTTGAAATAGTCGTTGCGTCAGACCTCTTCCTCGCATTAAGGTTAGCGGCAAGGTTTGTGGGAATAGATAAACGAGCATGCTTGGTAAGACTGCAAAAAGCCCACGCCCGATGGCTATGGTATCTTTGCTCACCAGCATAATCTAAATTTCCCCTTATACACCTTGGGCCCTATGGTCTTAACGAACCAAAGGGTCGAATCACATAAACCTTTTTCTTGAATGCAAAAGGGAAGAAAGTAAGATCAAACAAATGAAACAAAATTACAAAACGAAATTATGAATCTATTTTTAGACACAAAAGTACCGACACTTGTCCATGGATTACAGATAAATGTTTATCAAACTCATTCGACTAACTACTTCCTAGGGGGAGAACTATGTCTTTTAGCCTGTTCGCTAGGTTCTGCGTAATAGGAGTCACCGCCTTCTCAATCTCAGCCAGCTCGGAGGGTTCGTAGCCAGGCGTGAAGCCGAGGCTCATTATCTCCAAGTCAATTTCCCAATCATAATGAGAGTGAGCAACAACAAAGGCTTGGGTGATCCCGACGTGAAAAGCATTCTCCTCAAGCTGGCGCACCCACGCCGTGATATCTACGGCATGGGCCACGTGAGCGAGTCGGTTTCCTCCGCCGCGCCACCCCCAGGTCATCGAAAACCACCCCGACGGTAGCGCGCAGGAGATCGTGCTCATCACCCTTGGCCTGAAGAATCCCCCACACATCGGCAAGCTCCGTGTCTAGCACGGTAGAGATGCTCTTGGCCTCCAGCCTTTGGGCCACTGCGGCTCCAAGATCCGCCCGGAGGGAGTTGACCCCCTGACGCACCTTATCATGCTCTAGGATGGCCTGGTCATGCTCCTCGTGGGTCATGCCACACTCCGAGTAGAGCCTTTTGTAGTCTGGTGCAGCTTGTCTCGCTCCATGCGTAGTCGGGCAATCACCTCGGCATCTAGATTTGCCCTCTGCTGCAGGCGTGAGACCTTTCCTCGACTTCCAGCTTGAGATCCCGCTCCATCTTTAGCTCATCCTAGGAGGTCGACGGCCCACTGGCAGGCCTTGGCATCCTTCTAGAGTAGCTCGTTCCGCTCCTTTTGGACCCTAGCGGCCGCCTCCTTGTTCTACTGCACCCTCGCCGACAGATCCTAGAACATCCCATGGACCTCCTCCACGTCCCGACACGCCTCGACTTCCCGCTGCTGGGCGGCGGCAAGCTGGGCGCTCACATCTCCGCATAACCGGGCCTCCTCGGTGAGGTGGTCCCATTCCACCTTTTGCTCGTGGAGGAACCGAGATTTCTCTCGGCTACGAGCAATGAGGGACTAAAAAGAAGACCAGTGTCAAAAATATAAAATACATGAAGAAAGAAGAAAGCGAGAGGTAAGTTCAAGCGGATACCCGGCTAGTGGCAATGATGACATCACGTAGGATGCCCCTGGCCTGGTTCAGGACATCCATCATCGCCGAGATCCCTTCGTTGAGACTCTCCCGCTCTATGCTCTCGGTAGCATCGTCGAGTGAGAAGAGAGTCGACGTTGGGTCTTGAGGATCCATCCACTGCAGCAGCGACCCACCCCGCATGGGTGAGCGGCTGCCCCTCGTTATCAAGGCTGAGGGTGACCCCTAGCTAGTCCTCTCCACCACCACCACGATGCCCAGGGACCCTCTGGCCCTCCTCGGGAGCCGTCGCCTGGGCCACTGGTGGCACGGATCATGCCACTTCCTCAGACACCACCGTGGCTGTGTTCGGCTGCACCTGGTTTGTCACGATCATGGCCACCTGCGCTTGCGATGCTGGGGCCTCGACTTGTGATGCCGCGCCCACCATAGAGGGCCCCACAAGCGCGGGCGGTAGCTCCATCCGCTCCGACGTAGGTGGTGGAGTCACCTCCACCATCGTTTGCTCGGCGACCCCGAGGGCACTCCGTCAGCCCTAACGTCCACTTGACCCACCAAGGGCACAGGCACCACCGCAGGCGGCGCCTTACCGGCCGACGAGGCTGCAACATTGGCTCGCTCCTCCCTGAAATAGGAGCAACGTCGGGCGACGACGTCTATCCCACTGAAGAGCAACGCTCTTCTTGGGAGCCAACACCAAAGAATGGCCCCGTCTCAAGACTCTGCAAGAGTTAAAAGGCGTAAGGTCACACCGAAAAAACAAAAAACAGAGGAATCGGTGACTTACGCTGGTCTGTTGGGCGTTAGGGACATTTTGGGGACGAACCCCTAGTTTCCTGCTCCAATTCTTCTGGGTGGGACCGTTTCGAGCCTGCCCCCTGCTCCCGGGCAGAGGGGCTCGTCTCCCTTGCCCCCGAGGCCACGGCGGTGGAGCCACCCCTCTCTGTCAACACCTCGGGCGCGGCGGCAGATCCGCTCGTCCTGATCAGCTCATGGGGTGCGGCAGTGGCGCCGCCCCTCCATCGACACCCCGGGTGTGGAGGCGGATCCATCCGCTCCCATCGGTCCTAAGGGCGGGCCAATGGTCTAGGCCCGCCTCCCCCAGCCTCATGGCCGCATCTTGCCCGGCATGGCATGGGAAGGGTCCCTGCATTGATGAGTGGGTGCTTGTTAGCATGTCCTCGCTTTCCAGGTCACCCCACTCGATGTCTGCGACTACCTCGTTGTCTTCCTCATCATCATCGTCATCGTCACTATATGTCTCCTCTCCTCCTCCCGAGCTTGCTGCTTCTGTAGCAACTTCTTTCTCTTGAACTCCTTCGTCTTCCTATCCCACTCAGCCATGGCGCAGTTGGCCGCCGCCACGAACTTCTCCTTTGGCAGCAGAGCCGGGCTATCCGAAGACGATTCTCTTCGGCTGGTCCTGCTATCCCGAGGTCAGCATCAAGGGTCGGAAAATTCAAGTAAAAAGGAGGCATGGGGAAAGAGAACTTACAAAGTCGATGAACCCGGTTCCAGCCACATTGGGGGATGCCAAGACACCGGATACACGAAATCAAGGATGATGTTGGCATTGTCCTTCGAAGGCTCCATTGCCTCCTTGATGCGCTACGCCACTTTGGAGGGGGGGAGTGCTTCGTCGACAAGCACCATCCCTTCGAGCGACGCTCTAGGCGCCATCAGGTGTAGGGGAAGCGCGCACGCCATTAGTGGTGCCACCCTCCTCAAGTAGTAGGTGCCAATGATCCCGACCCCTTCACGCCCCTCTCCTTCTGAATTTGGAGGGTGGTGAGATGATCCTTGATCTTCTTCTTGTCTTTGTTTGGGACACCCCACTTCCACGACTCCAGGACCTCTTCGATAATGTGCCCGGAGAACACTGGCAAGGGGGCGGCAATGCCTTCCTTGACGTAAAACCAATGAGAATGCCACCCCTTGTTGGAGGTCGACAGACGCATCGAGGGTATTCGTTCAACCGGTTGTTGCGGAGATGAATGCTGGCACATCCCATCGGCATGCTCAGCTCTTGCTTCTCGACCCGCTTCTTCAAAAGGTTGACGGTGAAGAGATACCACCACAGGTCGAAGTGGGGACTAATCCCCAAGAACCCTCACATAGGGCGACGAACGCCGCAATGTGCTGGACCCCATTGGGAGTAAGGTGCTGCAACTCCACCTTATAGTAATCCAGTAGCCCCCGAAGGAACTTATGGGCGGGGATGGCGAACCCCCGCTCATGAAAGTGCGGATGCAAGCTTGACGATGGCTATGATGCAGGTGTGGAAGGCTCAGGCGATGAGCGGCGGAGGTTGTAGATGCAAAGGCGAGGAGGCAAAGTACAAAACCCTGGGGGCAAACCCCTTGGTTTTTATTAGGGCGATGGATGCGACAAGAGCAACCGCTTGCCTTGGTCTCTGAGCCTACCACGATACCCCACCACGTCACGTCGCGGGATATGTGCCCGCGATCCCTATCCTTTCCCACCAAAATCATGCCGGACGTTTCGCCTCCCCGAGCAGACCAGGACTCTTTTCCCACAGAAGGGATACAGGTCAAAAAGCTTTTCTCCATCCCGCCTAGGCCCAGGAGTTCGAGGGCTAGCCCAATAGTTTTGACGGCCGTCCCAACAAGGGATGGGCCCACGAGCGGCCAGAACTCAGGCGCATGAGCCTCAAGGGAGCCTCGATCCGCAATCGAGTCCCAACTGGGCTGACCCTGGATGAATCACCGTGAACGGGATACCAGGGTTTCCTTTAAGCTATCCCATCATCAAAACACCAAATCTCATAGTCATACCCGCGAAGGGTCCGAGATACCGCCTGGGCGATTCTATCCGAATCACCTGGGGGCTCGGGGGCTACACCCTATGGGTGCGCTCACGCGCACCCTCTGGTGAATTGAAATACCCCTAGGGCGATTCTATCCAAATCACCCGGGGGCTTGGGGGCTACACCCTATGGGTGCGCTCGCGTGCACCCTCTAGCGAATCGAAATACCCCCCGAGCGATTCTATCCGAATCACCCGGGGACTCGGGGGCTACTGTCGAGGACCTAATACTAGGGTACCCAATGAGGTGGAGCTAATAACCATCGAACGTTGACGCTTTCGATCAGACAAGAACGCTACTACACTTCTTGCCCGAACGACGGAAGATTGGTTCCGCCTCACCCGACCCCTGAGGGCTAGACTCTGCCTCACCCGACGGCTGAGGGCTGGCTCCGCCTCGCCCGATGGCTGAGGGCTGGCTCCGCCTCACTCGACATCTAAGGGTTGGCACTCCGCCTCGCCCGATGTCTGAGGGCAGGCTCTGCCTCACTCGACCCCTGAGGGCTGGACTTCACCTTGCCCGACATCTGAGGGCTGGCTCCGCCTCGCCCAACCGTCCGAGGGTAGGCTCCGCCTCGCCCAACGGCTGAGAGCTGGCTTCACCTCGCTCGATGGCTGAGGACTGGCTTCGCCTCGCTCGACGTCTGAGGTCAGGCTCCCGCCTTGCCCGATGGCTAAGGGATGGCTCCGCCTCGCCCGACGGCTAGGGGCAGGCTCCGCCTCGCTCGACGACTATGCCCCGCTCCTTCATGATGATGAGCACGAGGTAAGACAGGACATTCAAGTCAACCGTGGTATCGAGGACCATACCCTGCACACCTACAAAAAAGTACCATCAGATACGATGGGACGGGCGCGTTAAGCCCTCCAAGGCATGGCAGAGCCCGAATAGTGTTGTAGGTGCCGACTTTGGTCTTACAGTGTTGTGGGCGCCGCCATCAGCCCATCGGGCACGGATCCTAACATGAGCATACGACAACCACTACAATCCGAGAGGGAACTCACGTCATCAATAGTAACATGCGTATGGTCACTTTCCCGTCTACTCCCCGCAGAGTCATGACTCGGCACCCTGACACACCACACCGTCCGTCGGGGGAGGATGGGACGTGACCACTCGCTGAAATAAAGCCAGAGCCCGCCCTATAAGGATTAGCAAAACATGCTATCCCTGGTGTGGTCTGCCATGTGAGCACAGCAGGCTCAAGGGAAAAAGGAAGACCCGGCACCTTCGAAGGACCGTCTCTATCTTTGGTTTTTTCCTCTTTCTCCCATCTGTAACCCCTGCTCCCCCTTGATCTATAAAAGGGAGGGCAGGACACCCCACTAGGGGATGGATCGATTCCACACACAACATACAGCCAAGCAGCAACCGAGCTCTTGGCATCCTTTCGACCTCTCCATCAGAGACTTGGGACCTGTCCATCTCTCGAACGTTTGTACCCCCTACTATGAACCTTTTTTGGTACTAATAACATGAGCAGCAACAAACTGGACATAGGGACATTCTGCCCGAACCAGTATAAACCTTGTGTCCTTTAGTACACCATCCAGTCTAACGCGCAACAAATATAAATTTACTAGTTGGTGTTTGTTCGGAACACCGATAGTTCCCAGTCAAACTTCTTAACTTTTAACTATGTTTATACAAAAACATATTAACATGTACAATATCATTAAATGCACAACCCAAATTTTTTTTGCCGTATCTAATGAACCTATTGAATGTTGTAGATGTTTGTATTTTTATCTATAATTAAATCTAATTCATAAAGCTAACCAAGTATGACTTTGATCAAAACTTAGGACTCGTTTGGTTCGGCTCCGCATGGCTCCAGCTCTGCCTACCTGTATCCTGTGCATCACTGTGCGGTCCTGTAGCAGCCTGTGCAGCACCTCTGGCTCCGGCAGATTTAAATTGAGAACGGGAAGGAGTCGGAGGAGCCACGGATGTGGTGCTCCGGCACCTCCTCTACAGTACTGCTACAGAGCCAGAGCCACAGAAACCCAGCCCTCCAAAGAGGCCCTTAGTGTGCGTTTGGCATGTTCCTACTCCAACGACTTCACCACTTGAGTCCGAGCCAGAGCTGGAGCCATAGCAGAAGGCTCAAAAGTAGCATCTACTCCGTATACAAAAATGGCTCTAGCTCCTCGTATCTACACGAAAAAATTGCTCATCTTTGGGTCTTTGATATATTTTATCGTGCAACTCTGTTGAAACTATTCCCGGAGTCACACCAGGTCCTGAAACATGTTATAAACTACAAATTGGAAGCACCCATAGATAGGGATGGATATGGATTGAATTCGGACGGATATAGATTCAGATACCACTATTTACCATATTTTAATTTAAATTCGAATAAGTATATTATCGGATACTAAAGCCCAATGGATATCTCGAATTACATTTGGATATCCACTTGATTTTGAAGATAACATGTATATCTATTTGCTTATCAATAGTTTTATGTATAATAAAATCATTATGAATGATGGAATTTAGTTTGTAGCTATATAACATTGTGGATAAAGATAACTGCCAAACAATAAAATATTTCCATCAACATTTCAATAATTAAATATATAAAATATAAGAAAATAATAGATAGTATATACTAATTACTAAATTCAAATAAATAAAAATAAATCTAGAAGTATGTAAATAAAATAAAAATACTAGTTAATATTATTATCCACATTTAAATTAGTTAACTTTAGATTTATATATCGTTAATAATATTTTGTTCTAGCTACAGCCACCTAGTGTATACATAGTCTATCTCTAATCTTTTGTTGTAGCTACAGCCGCCTGCTGTATCTGCTTGCTGCATGCTAACCATGGCGTCACTCTCGCTAGAGACTCGGCCTCATTAATCTCCCTGCAGCCATACGACCACCGCCCCCCTGCAGCCATGGAATCACTCACTTCCAGATCAACTTCTACATACTGATCCAGCAAGTGATCGCTGCTCGCTTGCTAACAACCATGGTGCGTGAATGCCACCGTAGCTGAGTTCCTCGCGCGTCGCCTCCGGCGCGACAAGCGGAGGTCAGCATGGATCATCTTGAAGGCGGCGGCCGCGGTGGGGGGCAACGCCACGCGGGTCCTACTACTCTCCGGCGGCGATAGGTTCGTGGCGCCGGTGGTTTCGGGGGCGTGCAGGATATGAAGGGCAGGGCACCATTTGGCATTCCACGGGCCGACAGGTCAGGGAACTAGTCGGCATTCCATAGGCCGACAGTTCAAGGCACCAGTCGGCATTCCACGGGCCGACAGGTCAGGGCACCAGAAACCGATAGGATCCCTATCTTCGCCGGCAGCACGATGCTGCCATGTCGTCGCCACTTGGTCCTGTCGGCATTCCACGGGCCGACAGGTCAGGATACCAGAAACCGATAGGATCCCTATCTTCGCCGACAGCACGACGCTGACATGTCGTCGCTGCTTGGTCCTATCGGCATTTCACGGGCCGATAGGTCTGGGCACCCGTCCACATTGCATGGGCCGACAGGTCTGGGCACTAGTGGGCATTCCACGGGCCGACTGGTCAGGGCACCGGTCGTCATTCCACGGGCCCACATGTCAGGGCACCAGATCGTCGCCACGTGGTCCTGTCGGCCCGTGAGCTGCCGACATGGTACCATATCTCAAATTTTTATATAACAACTTCTAGATTTGCAATTATTCATTAAAAATATTATTAAAAAAACTATTTCTCTCTCATTGAATATCCAAATATAGCTATCCTCTATTTTGAAATTCTTTGTCTAGCTAAAGATGGAAAATGAGTTTAACTCCCTCAAGTGTGGAAAACGATTTTCTTTTTCAAATGATTTTCTTATGATGGTTTAGAGAATAAGTTTTAGAAAGACTTTTTGAGATGCTTGATCAAAGCAACCTTCTCGCTAGCTCCTTTTCCCTTCTCAAAAGTAGCTTCTACTCTACATGTAAAAATAGTTCTGACTCCTCATATCTATAAAAAAAATAGCTCCTCCTCTACGGGTGCTTCTTCTACCTCTCGCCAAGAGCATTGGCATGTGTGTGTTTGAGTGGTTCCTTGGCGAAGCCAACATACATCGCCAAGATCGCGATGGGCAAACCGGGTGTTGAGGCGCTGCTGGCGCTAGACATGGGCAACCACGTCACATGCCTGCCGTGCTAGCCATGCCGGTGGTGATACCCGCAGTCCGGGCCCGTGTTCGACCTGTGGCACTCGATGTCATATTGCGAAATGGGGTACGACGCGCTAGATTGCAGAAGCGCTGGGACGATCTGGCGGCTGACGACGCGAAGCGCATGACGTGTGTCTACGCCGTGGGCTGCGGGGACAAGTGGCGGAGCTAGGGGGCCATAACTGCCCCCCAACTTAACATGTCACAACATAGTAGTATATAATTTTATAATTTTTAGGCTTGTTAAAAGAGAGAGTATAAACAAAATAATATAATTGTTATATATACCTATTAATATCTCAAGGAAGGTGCGCAGCGAGGGGACGTCCGTCCCCACCGCGCTAGAGAGGATGGCGCTGCATGGCGCCTGCGGCTAACAAGGTGCTCTAGCTCTAGCTAGAATGATGCCACCCGTTCTGGATCCCAAAAGGCAGGTCCGAGAGGTAGTACCAGAAGCGGTCGGTGGTGGGAGCACCTCACCGGTGGCGATCTAATGATGGACGTTGGCCAGCATGTAGAACATCTGGCAGCGCTCTAACATGGTGGGGTTAGGACCCAGACTGCGCTGGATCTGATAGGCCAGAACCTCGAGATCTGCTCCCAAGAGTCCAGGCGGAGTGGGCGATGTAGGCCAGGCTCCCAAAGTTGAGGACCTGGCCCAAAGTGAAAGCGCCGGCTGTGACGAAGAACTTGCCAGGGAAGCGAACACCATAGTCTAGGGCGGTGCCGCTCGCTCGACGACGAGGCAGGTGGCTCCGACCACCGTAGAGCTCAAATCACACTTGATGCAGCCCCCTACCTGGCGCGCCATCTGTCGCGGGGTCAAAACCGCGGCAAGCATTATTATTCAAGTGGGTGTCAGAGTATGTATCTTTGGTGGCACGGGTGGACTCAAGAACACAAGAATCACAGAGAGGATGCACCAGTTTATCCTGATTCGGGCCGATGATGCCCTATGTCAAGCAATGGATGATCCTAATACTCAAAAGCACTCAAAATCTGGGGGTTACAACCGAGTGTAGGAAGAGATTTGGTAGGGGGTCGGCACGGTGCTAATCTTGAGGTTGCTTCACCGCCAGTGGAGTCCTCCCCTCCTCGGAGAGGAGGAACATGACAGGAGTGGAAGAGTTCTTGGTGCCCCTCTCTAGGTTGCTCTGCCCTCGATGCTGGGGGAGAGCAGATCGATGGAGAGCGGTGCGATCGTCTGGGATCACCCCTCTAGTGGAATGATCGA